>JASDQU010738049.1:127918-141889 GCA_032191745.1 Picea mariana | reverse complement strand
TCCACTTCGTGACTTCATGCTTCGGAGATTTTCACTCCTCTTCACTTCCAATCTTCCGATTTGCAAATTTCCGAAGGATCCTCGCGACTAACCAGTATGCAACTTCTTTGAAATCTAACGGTCTGAAATGGTTTGGCTCCTCTTGGATGGATCTTAACCCTTGATCTTGTCCAACTTTCAAGATTTCTTCTTCCAAAGGATTCCTCCCACTAGATCCTTCGTACTTGTTCTTCCTTCGAACTTTGAATTCCTCAAAGGGATTTCTTCGACACTTAGTCAATTTCTGGTCTAGAACACTCCTTGCAACTGACCTCTTCACCGTATTATGAGAAAACCCATATTATTTCTCCAACATTTTCTCCAAGTCAAAGACTTCGCATACACACTCCTTACGCTCTGCAGGTAACTTGCACTATTTCTCCCTGAGCTTTTAACTTACTCAGTCTCTAAGGGACTCAACCCTTCCGCGTCTTCCAAAAGACTTTATGAGCTTTCGAACTTGAAACAAGTTCGCCTCTATGCGCACTCCTTGCGCTTAATATGCACACCTTGCATACAAAGGTTCCACGCTATCTCTTCTGAGCTTCGAGTCGAAAAAAACTCTCTCATACACACTCCTTACGTTCGGTATGCACTCCTTACATAACTTACAGAAGATAAATGCTTGAAACTTATTCGATTATTCATTCACCATGAACATCATATATTCACAAAACACATAACAACAATAAAACAGTATCAACATTGTACAATTGGATAAATTTCCTCTGTTCTATTCATTTTAGAAAAATAGTAATTACAGGTACCATCCCCTTACAAGCAATACACTAAAAACTTCTCTAACCGAGAGCACTTCCCTGAATCCTCTCTATCTTATCTAAGTTCTATCACCTTCTACTCTAACGGTTACCTACTCAACTTAATTAAATGCAATCTAATGACTAATTAGGGAAAATATCCTACACATGTAATAATTTACAGTCGTGTAAGGATTTACATTGATTTGTCAATTCAAACAGTGGCTTGACTTTACATACAACTAATTTAATTAACAAAAAATTCAAAAAAATCTCCACACCGCTACAAGTTGGTTAAGAGTCAGTTTGGTTCTTTCAATGCATGAAGTGTCAAGTTCGCTTCCACCTCCGCTTTTCTTGATTTGATAGCGATGCTCCTGCATCATACTCCTCTGGCCAAAATATTCATGGACTCTTGTCCATGAGCTCGCACTGTTTTGCCATGCTTCAAAATATCAGGTTCAGTTACCCAACTTGAATCTTCCACTGGGTGATCCTTCCACTTCACTAAATATTCAGGGTGCATCTTTCTTATGGTTTTCCTTCCAACTCTTTGTTCCAAAATTTTCTCCATCTGAGGTTTTTCTACTGTGGGCATATGTTCTTCCCACTGAATCTCTTCCTCATCATCTAATTCTCCTGTGTCATCTCTGTTATAAGGATACAGGTCTGCAACATTGAATATCGGTGATATCCCAACATTGGCTGGCAATTCAATCTCATAAGCATTTGCTGCAAATTTTCTAAGGATCTTGCATGGTCCTATTTTCTTTATCTTTAACTTATTATATGTTCCGCTTGGAAATCTGTCCTTTCTCAAATGAGCTAAAACTTCATCTCCCACTTCAAATTGAACTTCCCTTCTTTCCTGATCAACCTTGTCCTTATACTTTTGATTACTATCATGTATTTGCCTCCTAACTTGATCATGAAGTCTTTGCATTTCTGTAGCAAAATCTTCTGCTCCAGCACTCCTAAATTCATCTTGATTCAATTCTCTCAATTCTGCAATCCCTCTTGATTTTCTTCCATATACTATCTCAAATGGACTTTTTCTAGTGCTCCTGTTAACTGAATTGTTAAATGCAAATTTTGCCTGTGCTAGAATCTGATCCCATTGACGACCTTGTTCAGTGACTAAACTCCTTAAAAAAATTCCCAGACTCGTGTTCACCACTTCAGTCTGTCCGTTTGTCTGAGGGTGATATGTTGAACTAAAAGATAAATTAGTTCCCAGCCTCTTCCATAGAGTCCTCCAAAAGTGTCCTACAAACTTAGTGTCCCTGTCTAAGACTATACTTCTGGGAAATCCATGTAATCTCACAACTTCTCTGAAAAACAAATT
This sequence comes from Picea mariana, assembly GCA_032191745.1. NCBI lineage: Eukaryota > Viridiplantae > Streptophyta > Pinopsida > Pinales > Pinaceae > Picea > Picea mariana. Next base: position 139,747 of record JASDQU010738049.1, on the reverse strand, counting down.
GGCTATGTGTGTAGCATCATTTGTTTTCTGGCATGGTATGAAATGTGCCATTTTAGAAAATCTATCAACCACAACAAATATGGAATCACTTTCTTTCTGGGTTCTAGGTAATCCCAATACAAAATCCATGCTAATTGCATCCCAAGGCCTTTATGGAATAGGCAATGGCTGATACAAACCAATGTTTTATCTTTTCCCTTTTGTATGTTGACAAATCTTACATCGGTCTACAAATTTCTTCACATCTGCCTTCATACCTAGCCAGTAATACAAACTATTTAGCTGTGCAAATGTTTTGTCATGACCAAAATGTTCGGCTAGACCTCCACTATGTTTTTCTTTCAACAAATTATCTCTCATTGAGCATCGTGGTATGCACAATTGACTTCCCTTAAACAACAATCCATCATGGATCAAATATTCTTCCCATGAGTTGTTATCCCTCAACAAAGGATTTTCATATGCTTCATAAGCCTCCTTAAAATCTGGATCTTCCTGATAGATTTCCTTAAGGTGCTCAAACCCTAAGGTCTTCACTTGGAATTCTTGTATAACCAAACTCCTCCTGCTCAAAGCATTTACAACTTTATTAGCACTTCCAGAAATATGTTTAATGACAAAAGTAAAATTCTGCATGAATTCTACTCACTTAGCATGCCTCTGATTCAACTTCTCTTACCTAGTAATAAATTGCAAAGCTTGATTATCAATATACAAGACAAACTCCTTTGGAATTAAATAATGTCTCCATTTCTTCAAAGCTTGAATCATTGCATAAAACTCCTTGTCATAAGTAGAGTATTTCTCCTTGGCATCATTTAGCTTCTCACTAAAATAAGCAACTAGCCTATTATTTTGACTCAAGACTGCTCCAATGGCTATTCCACTTGCATCACATCTCACCTAAAATCTTTTTCCAAAATCTGGTAGAACCAGAATTGGTTGTTCTATTATCTTCTTTTTCAACACTCTGAAACTTTTCTCAGCCTCCTCTGTCCAATTAAAAGACTTATGTTTCTTTTTCACAATGTCCATTATGGGTGCACATATACCACTAAAATTTCCGATAAACTTTCTATAAAAACTTGCTAACCCATGGAAACTTCTCACCTCAAATATGCTCCTTGGTGACACCCATTCTTTGATTGCTCTCACCTTCTCTGGATCCATCTTCAATTCATTTGAAGAAATCGCAAAACCCAAATATATGAGTTCTATCTTCATAAAAGAACTTTTCTTCAAGTTTATTAACAACTTTTCCTACTGCAATCTCCTCATCACTAATGTCAAGTGCTTTAAATGTTCTTCCTTTGTTTTGTTGAAAAATAATATATCATCCATATATACAATGACAAATTTACCTATGAAGTCCTTCAGTACCTCATTCATCAACCTCATAAATGTGCTTGGAGCATTCGACAATCCAAATGGCACGACTAGCCATTCAAACAAACCTTCNCATATCATCCATCCTGGGTAAAGGAAATCTATACATGATGATAATCTTATTGATGGCTCTGGAATCTGTACACATTCTCCATCCCCCATCTTTCTTTGGACTCAATACAGTTGGTACTACACATGGTCTTAGACTTTCCCTGACTAAACCTTTATCCAAAAACTCCTGAACTTGATTCTTAATTTCTTCATTCTCTCGAGGTGTCAACCTATACGTTGCTTTATTTGGAAAAATAGTTCCTGGAATCAAGTCAATATGATGGCTAATACTCCTAATGGGTGGTAATGAGTGAGGTAACTCATCCACTACTATGTCAGCAAAATTCTCTAACAATTCCTGGATTTCTTTAGGTAAATCATCCATAGAAGTATTGGTAAGGATAACTCTCGGCTTCCTCACTACAACAAATTGCATTTCTTGATCTTTCTTGATTTCCTTCAAGAGTTCCTTCCCACTCATGAGAACTATTCTTTTGCTGACTTCTTCCTTTTCTTTCTTCTCTTTGATTGGCAGTAACATGTGGGTTCTACCATTTTTTTCCAGAATATAAGTATTTTTCCTCCCATCATGAATGGCATTCCTATCAAACTGCCATGGTCTCCCCAAAAAATATGGCAAACAAACATAGGAATTACATCACACAAAATCTCATCTTATAACCTCCTATTTTAAATTCAACCTTACATTGTTGACTTACCATTACTTGATGTCCTTTCTGCAACCACGATACTTTATATGGGCTTGGGTGTGTAGTTGTCTCCAGCTCTAGCTTCTCCACCATTTCTGTAGATACTAAATTATCAGTACTCCCACTGTCTATAATCATCTTGCAAACTTTGTCCTTTGTTTTACAAGCAGTCCTAAACAACCTCGTTCGATGAACCGAATCCTCTATTTCTTTCTCTGGTTTTAGAAGAACTTTCCTCATCATAAGGTTTTGTTCTCCTTATGCTGCCTCTGCTTCCACATTCTTCTGGGCCTCAGAAATTTGTGCTTCTCCTCCTCCTTATTTCTTCCTCTCGGGGCATTCCCAAGACACGTGTCTTGTATTTCCACAGGCATAACATTTAATTCCACCTCCTCTACCTCTTCCTCTTCCTCGAGGAAAATAATTTCTCCCACCAAATGTTCTTCTTTGGGAACTTCCTCCCCTTTCAAAGTGACCATATGATTTCTCATTCTCATCCTTAGTTTTTTGTGCCTTATCATAGACAATCCCCTTACCTATGTTTGAACCTCTGCTTTTGTTTCGCTGACTCTGGTTTCTTGCCAACTTTTCTTCTGCCTTCAATGCAATCTGATAAGCATCTTCCACTGTATTTACGGTCATCATGCTAATCTCATCCTGAATTTCATACCTCAAACCATTTATATACCTAGCAACCTTTTCATCATCCTTCTCCCTTTGTCCAGTCCGAATATTCAGCCTATAAAATTCTTTTGTGTACTCTTTCATTGTCATACCCCTCTGTCTCAGGTTTTGCAACTTCCTGAATAGATTTATCTAGTAATCCTTAGGTGTGAATTTTTCCTTCAATTTGGCCACCATTCTATCCCAATTCTTTATCTTATGTTTCCCTTTGCTCCTCCTCTCTGACTGCAGTTTGTCCCACCACAGTGTTGCATGTCCCTTTAATTTGGCGACAACATGTCTCACCTTCCTTCCTTCATCAACGTCTTCATAGTTGAAATACTTATCCATGGACCTTATCCAGTCCAATAGCTCTTCGGCATCCAAGTTAACTTCATATATTGGGACATATATCTTTGCTTTGGCTCCCAACTTCATAACAACTTTCAAGAAGCGTTCGTCGCCCGCATCTTCCCCTGTAGATTCTTCAACTTCTATTTCTTCACTCTCTTCATCACTAACGTCTCCAATGATAGATGTTCTCCTTTGCATTGCTTCCATCGCTCCCAACCTTGCGTGAATTTCTCTCACTTCTCTTCCTACAACACAATTTACTATAGGTGGATCTATGTGTATCCTTGGCGGCATTATTTCAACTGTTACTAACACACAAAATACAACTTCGAGATTTTTCAAGCTCTAATACCACTTGGTGCAGACCCCCTTCTCTGCAAGGGCTGCGTGACCTCCCGGTCTAGGTTCTTTCAAGACTCTAAGCCAAAATGGCCCTTCGGATCTTCACTGGAACCTTCAACAACTAAAACCACATGTCTTTTTATGAAACTCTACCTGAGTGAACTAGCACCAAGCGCAAGCTTCCCCTCCACGTGACCATCGACGATGATCACAGGCCTAACCAAAAGGTGCTTCACACTTCGCGACCTCGGGTATTCTGTTGTGAGTCAACAAGACTCTCTGACCTTTCCAACTCCGAATAGAGTTTAGCGAACGCTAGCTCCTTCCCTTAACTTTCGTCTATGTGACCTTTGGCTAGAACTTGGGGCTCAACCCTTCGAGCACTTCGGGACCTCGCGTTTCTCAAAGTTGGGTGATAGTTCACCTCCATCCTCCCGACTCGCAAATTCCAAATTCTCCTTGGATAATCAACAATCCTTATCTCTCCTGCAACCAACGGTTGAGATCCACTTCGCGGATTCGTGCTTCAGAGATTTTCACTCCTCTTCACTTCCAATCTTCCGATTTGAAAATTTCCAAAGGATCCTCGCGACTAACCAGTATGCAGCTTCTTCGAAATCTAATGGTCTGAAATGGTTCATCTCCTCCTAGATGGATCTTAACCCTTGATCTTGTCCAACTTTCAATATTTCTTCTTCTGAAGGACTCCTCCCGCTAAATCCTTTGTACTTATTCTTCCTTTGAAGTTTGAATTCCTCAAATGGATTTCTTTGACACTTAGTCGATTTCTGGTCCAGAACACTCCTTGCAACTGACCTTTTCACCGTATTACGAGAAAACCCATATTATTTCTCCAATGTTTTCTCCAATTCAAAGACTTTGCATACACACTTCTTGCACTCTGCAGGTAACTTGCACTATTTCTCCTTGAGCTTTTAACTTAATCAGTCTCTAAGGGACTCAGCCCTTCCGCATCTTCCAAAAGACTTTTTGAGCTTTCGAACTTGAAACAAGTTCGCCTCTACGCGCAGTCCTTGCGCTTAATATGCACACCTTGCATAAAAAAGTTCCACACTATCTCTTCTGAGCTTTGAGTCAAAAAATACTCTCTCACACACACTCCTTGCATTCGGTATGCACTCCTTGCATAACTTACAGAAGATAAATGCTTGAAAATTATTCAATTATTCATTCACCATGAACATCATATATTCACAAAACACATAACAACAATAAAACAATATCAACAATGTACAATTGGATAAATTTCCTCTGTTCTATTAATTTCAGAAAAACAAGAATTACAGGTACCGTCCCCTTACAAGAAATACAATGAAAACTTCTCTAATCGAGAGCGCTTCCCCAACTCCTCTCTATTTTATCTAAGTTCTATCACCTTCTACTTTAACGATTACCTACTCAACTTAATTAAATGCAATCTAATGACTAATCAGGGAAAATATCCTACACCTGTAATAATTTACAGTTGTGTAAGGATTTACAATGATCCGTCAATTCAAACGGTGGCCCGACTTTACATACAACTAATTTAATTAACAAGAAATTCAAAAAATCTCCACACCGCTACGAAGCTGGTTAAGAGTAGGTTTGGTTCTTTCAATGCATGAAGTGACGAGTTCGCTTCCACCTCTTCTTTTCTTGATTTGATAGCGATGCTCCTGCATCAATAACTCATCAACAACAAAACAAGGGCAGATAAGCAAGAAGTAAGAAACCTTCATTAGCAATGTAATGGTGGATATGGAGAGGAAAATGGACTCCACGTGATTTTGTCTCCTTAATGGTCCAGATTTTGGGAACCAAAATCCTACAAATGGGGAGGTGTGATCCAAATTTAATCCTCATTGAACCTCTTGAAAATTTGTAATAAGCATGTAATGTTTTTTTGTTTTTTTTTGTTGTATTTTTTGGAAAAATTGGAAGTGGAAATGAACTGTTGTGATGGTTGGCCTTCCAAAGGCAGCCCATTAAAACTAAAGGCTATAGTGAAGAATCATCAACAAGGAATATGCAAGGAGAACTTGGGAGGGCAGTAGCAAAAATGAGAGCTTGAGAAGTACAACCCACTCAAAGTTCAGTGGACGAAGGATTCAAGGAGCTTGTCCATGTTGACTGAAGGTATATCCGAGCCATGGCCATCTACAATTTTGTATTTTCGATGAGAAACAATACACAAAATATGTGTATAGCTCACCCCTCTATAATTATCTCCTCGGTCTAATAAAATATCTATTAAATGTTGAAATCTGTGTAATTGTTTCAATTTTGTGGCTCTATATGAATATCTAGTTCTAGTTTGAGTTTAATTGATCAAGGAAAATGATTGGGGTTGTGCTCTTCATGAAATTGTTTAGAAAATAAAGACCGATGGCCATTCTTTATTGGAATTCAAATTAGTAATTGCTAGAGTAAATTGTTTTTTACATAGTGTTGCTCAATTTATAGTTTTTTTTGTTTGTGGTGAATACAAGAGCTCATTTATCTACCTTGGTACTATATGTGGTAAGGGCGAGGGCGTATTCTATTTCCTATTATCATGTCACTCAATATGAACTCAATTGATTCCTAGCAAAGCAAGGTTTTTGCATTGACTATGAGCATGGAGTAACAAGTGATATCTATAGGTTGAAATTGTGCATGGGGTGAGGGTTTAAGGGAACAAAAATGGAAGTCCTTGGTGCCTGTATTAAAAGACTGGTTGGCTAACCAAAACATCATCTGGCCTTCTATTTCCTACCATTGGGGGTTCTCAAATGCACCAAACAACCTACAAGAACAGTCAACACATGTACCTCTATTTCTAGTTTAGGAAATATCAACTATGATAGTTGGAACATGGGTTCTGCAGATTTGATGATTGTTGAAATAATTGTGAAAAGTTAAAGACTGCAATAACCTTAGTGTTATGATCTTGACAAATTTGTCATTTTTAATCAACAAGTTGAGGATCCTGATTACTTGGTTATTGTATTGTTGATTGGTTCTAAAGAACTAGAGAGGTTAAGGTTATTTGTTTTGTTTTAAGTTTTTTTCCCTGAGAATGTTGTCATAGCTAAAGGTGGAGCCTAAGCATGTTAAATCTACATGTTGTACTTCAAATTACAATTGATTCTTATAGCTTGGAGCTGACCCCTTACATAGAGAACTAAAATTAATTATGTAAAGGATCCATATTGGCGAAGTGGACAAGCCATGGGTCCATCGTTTGCAAATCAACCTTATATATTAAGGAACCATGAATATCACATTAGAACACCCTAGTTTCCTAGGCATTTTTCACATCTTTACCCAAAGATAGTATCCCCTTGAAGCGTTGTGACCGCAATGAGTTTCACATCCACCATGATGTTGCCCATGGCCTAAATTGGGCTTGCAAGAGCTTCTCTATTTTTCTTTCCAAGGAAAACACCTCATTGAAAACCTTACGAGTACTTCCCCATTATCCATGGATGGTAAATCGAGTAAATCGTTGGCTCTGATTATCGATCCTAACCCCAACAAGATCAAGAGATTTGAATCCGTGACCTCCCCAACTTTGGAGGACATATCACATGTCTGGCTCATGACCGCTTGAGCTAACCCTCGATGCTTGTAAGGGCTTCTCCTATGAAGCCATGGCCTGTTAATTAGAGGAGAAACACATGACCTCATAGAAGACCCATCACGGTTACCCCAAGGCCACCTATAATGGTGGATGTTGTTGTGTCTACCTCAAATGCAACGTATGCCACTTTGTCAACTGTCACTACGATGCATGTAGGATCCATTGCTACATGTTCACTTTGTTCAAGCAAAAGGGCCAACAAATGGTACTCCCTCCTCGATCACAACACCATTTCAATAGAAGGCAGATTGCACAAACTAATAGACTTTGGTTGCAAGTTGCCCAGAGAGAGACTCGCGCTCAAGAAAAATTGAAATCACTTGAACAAATAGGTCCTAACCTCTTATCATTTTCATATGAATTTACTCCCTTTCTACATTTAATTTGGGTGCTTAGAGTTGTTGTTGAATTAATACGAGATAGAATATGCATCGAAAATGCTTTTAAAACTTCATGCCTATGATTATATATTTTGGAGAACACTATTTGACCCCATAGGTCTACACTCCAATTGACACATATTTAACATCTACATGCTTTATTACTCGGTTAAGTGGAGTCATAAAATTATATCGCAAGTTCAATTCTAAAAAACGAGTCATGTATCAACCATTCGAGACAAGTTGTTGAATATTTCTAATTTTTCAGATTTGATAATTATTGCCTTGTGATTTAAATGCTAATGTTATCATAGAATAATTACGCACTTAAAATCTCAACAAGACTTAGCGAACTTCATGAGAGGTTATTGCAAGTAAATATTATATGAGATGATATATTACAATTGAGGGCCCCAATATATATACTTGGGTGGAGTGCCCTTTCATTAATGGGCATGTCTTTTCCATTATTGTCTTTTCATTAATTAATTGATTATTGATTATTGATTATTTATATATGTATACATTATATTATAAATATATTATTTATATATTATATTTATGTTGATAATTATTTCTCACGTGCAAGTCTAATTAATATAGATCACTCCATCCTGGAGAAGGCAATGTGAGAGCACCTCGAGTCTATCCACTCCTCGTCAGAAGAAAGACTACACTTGGGCCATTCACCACTAACAAATCTCTGTCAACGAATGAGTCATTTCCCTTAGTCAAATCAACATGACCAATATCAGAGAATGTCTTCTTGATACTGTTAATTGAAGAACCATCAACACTCCCTCTCAGTGAGGGAGACATTCTACATCACACCAAGCTTGTTTCTGAAGTATACAAACTTTGTCTTAGACAGAGTCTTAGTGAGGATGTCCGCAATTTTCTTATATGTGGATATGTACTAGAGCTTTACTACTACCTTTTGTACCATGTCTTAGATGAAGTGATATGTGATCTCAATGTGCTTAGACCTGTCATGAAATATTGGATTTTTTGAAAGCTTGACACAACTTTGATTATCATAGTGTATTAAGGTCGTCTCCAGCTCTTGATCAAATAGTCCTGCAAGAAGTTTCCAAAGCCATATTGCTTCACGACTTGCGACATTGGCTGCGATATACTTTGCTTCTGTTGTACCAAGTGCTACAGAAGTATGTTTCTTGTTGATGCAGGAGCATTGCCAATGTCAAGCGAGCGTGGGGCAAGCACCAATACATTTTAAACACATGATAAATTGTTAAAAAAAATAATAAAAAATTTGAAGATAGATGCGCCAAACGTAAATGTAACAGTTAAGGAGAGGCGTATTTATAGATTGTAAAGGACCTTGAGCGATCCGCTCTCGTCCATAGTAGGTAGAAGGCATTTATGTTAGTAGGTAGCTTTAAATTCTCAGAATTGACAGTTTTAGGAGTGGAGGGAAAACGGATATAGACACCCTCATTGTGTAATTGTAACATAGAAGGAGGATGCCAATTGAGAGATAGTAGTGAAGAACATTACCAAGAAGAAGGAGGAGAGAGCATACAGAGCTGGAACAGAGACACTATAATTGAAAAACACCCATGTACAGAGATTAAGTTAATAGAAGAAGTCTTAATTCATATTCATGGCGTTGTAGTTGTTTCTTGTATGTGTATGTTGAATGGTATGTTCATGATTTTACTCTTTCTGTTATACATTTGCTTTCTATGCTGTGTATGGATGATTTCTTGTTAAATGTTTGAAGTCTAAGAGAGAAAGAGTTAGGAAATGAGTTTCAATTGTTTCTCTATCTGAGTGAGGAATCCTGCAAGGAGTGTAGTTGAATTGTCCACAAGGAGTGTGTTGACAAAAGGGTTCATAGGTCTTATCTTTGAAGGCTCAGATAGATTATCTTTTGTTCTCATTCCCTCAAAGGCACAGTTAGGCACATGAGTCGTGCAATGTGTGCACAGACCAAGCTTGTATCCAAGGTTTGAAACCTGAGAAGTTATTGAAGAATTGTCGCTGCAAGGAGTGTGAGAAGTTAAAGGAGTTCAACACTGAAGTGATTGAGGGTTGTCGCAAGGAATGCGTGCAGGAGGTTCTTGAAAGGTTTGAAGTCATGGAAGACCTCAGAAGGATTTGGACCTGCTAAGTCGTTGAAGGGAAGACACGAACGGTCAAAATTCTTCGTAGAAGAATTGCAAAATCCCGCCAACCATCCGATTTGATAGAGAAGCAAGGGGGTTACAGCTGTTTCCAGAGTTTCAAGCTCAGGAGATCGTGAGTTGTTAGATCCTCGCCTAGTTACCCGTTAGCCGTAGGATCTGGCAGGAGTTGCACGGGGTTTAAACTCTCGCAGGCAGGGTGTAGGTCCCGAAAGGCATCGGGATATCGGAAGCCGCGAGGACAGGAGAACGGGTCACTTTATAGTGAAAACCTCGATTTTGATCTCGACCGTCCATCTTGAGGAGACACGTGGCAGAGATCAAGCACCCATCGGTACTACGGCTACCAGGGTTTTGAGTTGACAGAGAAACTGTGACATCGGGGAATCGCAAGTCGCGAAATCCCGAGGCTAGATCTGGATCGTCCATCAGGTGAGACATGTGGCGATGATCAAGAGCTCGTTGGCATTTCGCATGTCGAATTTTCAGGGTTCAGGAGGACAGGAGGACATCGGCATTTGACTTCGCGAAATCGCGAATGATCGAGGACCGTCCATCGGTTGGGACACGTGGTGGAGATCGGAAGCCGTCGACATTTCAGGATTCGGCGTTTCGTGAATCCTGAAGACAGGAAGCACAGACATTTCGGAACCGTGAAGTCCGAAACCTCGATAAGGTGGAAAGCTCTGGTGTGGGGTCGACTAACGTAATTTCAACATATAGGAGGTCGGGAATCGGAACTTCAGGAGTTCAGAGGGAAAGAATCCATATGTATTTTAGTTGTTGAAAACCGCGAAGTAACGAGGACTGTACATCTCTAGGGGACGCATGGCAATAATCTAGGTCTTCGAGGGAAAATCTCGAAAGGGAGACCATTTTGGGAAATCGGGATTCAGAGGATCGGGAATCCTGAGGATAAAGGGTCCGTGCGTGTCATCATTCGAAAGCCCGAAATCGTGAAAGACTTAGGATTGCGATCATATGAAGTCATGGTCACATGGACCAATGATATAGTCCAGGGAGTGAGCCGAAGTTAGAGACATTTCGGTATTTCAGGATATCGGATATCGGGGGATCGAGAAGGTTGAGGTTCTCGACAACGGGGATCGTGAAACCCGAAATTTCGGTCCAGAAGAGACCAAGTATACGCAGAAGTGGTGACAGGGGAAGGAGAAGGACCTATGAATTGGGTTTTTAACAAAGATTCTAGTGAAGAATCGAAAGAGCCACTTCGGCTCGAAGGTGAAGTTAGAACAATCCGTTAAGATCGGGAGGTCAGCACAGAGGCTTTGCCGAGAAAAAAGGGACGTCTGCGTCAGGTTTGGTATCAGAGCCCAGAAAGGGTTCTTTGCTTTCCGTAGCAATGAAAAGGAAAATTCACCATGCCGCCTAGAAGAAGGGACATGCAAACACCCAATCCGCCAGAGGAAAGGGAAATACCAAGAAGAAGAGGTAGGCAGATGCCTGACCCAGCCATGGTAAGAGAAATGTGTGATTTACGTGCCAGACTTGAGGACATGGAGACAACACAGAGACACACAGTCGGTATTGGGGATCTTAGTGATTCTGAAAGAGAAAATAAAGTTGAACATGAAGAAGAAGAAGTTTCAGTGGAAGATGTCGCAAATGAACGCTTGATTAGAGTTGTCGCAAGGATGGGTACCAGGGCAAAAATGGACATCCCAGTTTATGAGGGAAACCTGGATGCTAAAGAACTTCTAGACTGGATTAGAGCTCTGGACACTTATTTCGACTATGAAGATGTCGAGGAAGACAAGAAGGTCAGACATGTCGTCACAAGGCTGAAAGGACATGCAACATTGTGGTGGGATGAACTACAAGCTGACAGACGTTGCAAAGGCAGGCAAAAAATCAAGAGTCGGGATAGGATGATTGCGAAGATGAAGGAAAAATTCATTCCTAGAGATTACCAGATTACTTTGTTTCAAAGAATGCAAAATTTGAGACAGAAGCTGATGACAGTGAAGGAATATACCGAAGAATTCTATAGGCTAAACATCAGGGCAGGTCATCGGGAAAGCGATGATGAAAAGGTTGCCAAGTACATGAATGACCTGAGATATGACATTCAGGATGAGATGAGCATGGTAACCATCCAAACGGTGGAAGATGCTTATCAGATGGCTCTAAAGGCTAAAGAGAAACTGAGC
>JASDQU010738049.1:78106-90680 GCA_032191745.1 Picea mariana | reverse complement strand
ATGGGCAATTTCATTTGAACCAAAAAACAGGGTATTCTGCCACCTCATCCAATTCGACCTGGCCTCAATGGAAGAAGAATATTTTAGCCTTGGAAGGCTGTCTACACATCACCAATAGTCAACAGAGGAAAATCAGGGATCAACCTCTTTTTGAGGAAATATTCCTTGTATCTTGTAAACAGTTTTTATTTTCTAATTTTAGTTGATCTGATCCATGTTTTTAGGATCAGAGGATTGTTTTGTAATCTTATAAATATCAGGACAAGACATGAACAGGAGGTTCAATTCTGGATACAGTAATGCTCTTTGTACTCAGACTTTTCATTCGCTAATATAGATCACAGGTTTCTTTCCATTTTGGTGGCAGTTTTTTCATATTTCTTCTTCACTGTTATATTGTTGTCAAACCTTGAATAGTTGTTATCCTATTGTTTGGTTCATGACATTATAATCAGTTCCTTTAGTTGTTTATTAGACCCTGCTTTGCACTGGTTTATAAACAATCTTTTCTTCATCCACTGAAAGCTATTTTACTGTTTAACCAATCTTGGAGAGCACTGTCTATTTGTTTATCATTTTATGTCTGAATGCCATAAGTTGTATTGAGTTGTCCCATTGATCCGCCTTTATAAAATACAAAAACATTCATTTTTTAAGTTACCAAGCACCTTTGGTCTGCAACCACAAAGTGTTTCTTGGAGTGATAACAGGTACCTTGATTAAAGTGGCTGGAAATGAGAAATTTCCTCACTGTCCTGTTATTTCAGACCTGTAAAATAAAGTAAAACGCAGAAAACAACAAGGAAAATGGCCTTTTAAGGCCTCCCACAAGTACGAAAATACACTAGATCACTAGATCTGTGGGCAAGAAGGGTAGGGCAACAAAGTATAAGTGTTTAATAGGCTCTAGAGCCTTCTGATCTGTTGTAAAGTTAATTTCTTGGAAGCTACAAGCTAGAGATTACTTTTGCAGAATTGTGATTCAATTCCCCTTGGGATCAAAACTAAAAATTTGCTTCAGCCAATAAAATCAATTGTAGGGCTGTATTTTTTCTCTATAATGACCAAAAAACAAGATATAATATGTAAATCAGATCTGGAATTGAAATAGAAGTGTTTAGGACGATAAAACTTACAAAATGCACCCTTTTAATGTGTCTACCAAGTGTAGATATGAAGATTTTGCTTGCTGCTTTAATGCAGATCTGGACACTTATTTCTCAAGTAAACCCTTGTAATAGATCTTTAATGAAACACACAACACAAGGGAATATGTACCTTGGGGTAGGGAAAAATCCCAAGTGGCAAAAACCCTAAGATCTACTAGCTAATAAGAGATAAATTTTAATAACAAAGTTAGAGTATGATTTTGTGTATTTTTATAATAAAAGATGATTGAAAATATTTAAATAAAATGGTTGAAGAAATAGAAAGATATATATTTTTTTTAGCTTTACCTCTTACCTTAATATGTCTCTGAGTTTGTGCCATTATGACGCTGGGTGCTTAAGATTGACCGGATAGATTTCTAGATGATTGGGTTTGAAGTGGAAGCACTACCGCCCCCAATGCTAGAAATTTACCAATAAATGGGTTCTCTCTTGGATTTTTCTAGGAGAGCTTCTCTACAGGATGGTCCCCAAGACAACCAATCAACTAGGGTCGAAGAGATAATAGACCATTTGGTTGAAGTTACTCTCAAAGGAGTTGGTCCAATAACTTGATTGTATTACCCTTGGATACCACAAAGAGAGTAATGAGACGAAGGCCTATCTTCTCTCTTCGACATGACTAATCCCACAAAGAGAGTAAGGAGACGAAGGTCTATCTTCTATCTTCCACGTGACTATGTAGTCCCTCAATGGATTGATTGGTTATCTCTCGCAAGTCTCCCAAGGAACCCTTATGAAAGCACAATTATATATATCCAAGACTAAAAAAAGAAAACAGTAAAATATATAATCATCCATAGTGACACAAGAGAATTGAGTTCTTAAAAATGGCATTATGATCTCCCAAAGTTTCAACAACAAGAAATGAGAGGAGTAGCTAGTCTTATATAGTTATATTTGTAACGGCTAGTTTCTAACTCCCTCTTAAAAAATAATTTCTCTTGGTTTGCACATCCACAATTGGTTGTAGGCTAAACCATTGAATATATATTTTTAGAATGCACAATGGATTTTAAAAATGTTTGACTACAATGGATAAAATCCATTTTTAGAATGCTTTACCAATTGATTTGTCCACATTGACCATGCCTTCTTCAACGACTAGTTTGACTTGTCAAATTCATAAATGAGGAGTTACAATTTGTCCCAAAAGAGGATGATTTGGTCATTTAGTGGTTAACTTAACCACTTTCCTTGGAAATTGTCATTTACTGGTTAAATTAACCACTTTGTTTGGAAATAGAGCATCTTTTAATAAAATTGATTGTTTTGCATGTGGAGAAGGAATATTTGACTTGACAAAATTATTCCAATGTTAAAAGACCCCAAACGTTCCACTCTTTGACCATTTGAACCATAAATATGTGCCTCGCGATTTTGTGGAAGTGGGAAGATTTTCTTTTGGGGGAAATCATCTCCCTCAATGCTCCATCAATCAGAATTCTGTGACATGGGTCTTGTTCGTGATGTTTTTCTTCTAATTTTGAACCCATGTTGTTATTTTTCCTCCGAGGTGCACTGCATGAAAAGACGTGCAATGGTGAAAACTCCCTTAATATTTCCTCAATCAAAAATTTTCCATATGGGTTTTGATTGTGAATTTTTCTTGTTCATTTTGCACCCATTTTATGTTTTTGCCTCTAGGAACCACTTCCTAAAAAGACATGCATTGCCTCAAAATACATGCACCAATGAAAACTTTGTGAGATTGCCATGTTGAGAACAAAAATGATAGTGCACGATGGCCAAGGGTTGCCTACTATAGGATTAAACCACAATCCAAGACCTAATTGTGAGAAGGAAATACTACACTAGCTAATTGCAAAAGAGAGAAAGGAGAGATAAAAATAGAATCAATCTTCACACATAAGAGACTATGAAACCAACTCTAATCACTATGTATTAATCCTTGATAATGAGTACAATATATAGGACTCTTCACATGAGGATAAATGTGCACTAGGTTGGGATTTCCATGCGCATGCTCAAGTAAAAAAGTAACTTCTCCCAATAGCAACAATTAACTAAAGTCAAAAGTTGCTAATAATAAGAAAAGGTAAAAAATATAGGTGTGAACTTAGTGAGAACTCTACATAAATATAGGTGCGAACTTAATGAGAACTCTACATGAAGTCAGCATGCATTCCACAATAGAAAAAATCTCCTAGAATAAGACTAGAGTCAAAGAATGGAACTAAAGTCCCAACTGAGTGAGAATTTGCTAATTATGGAAAGTCACTAAATAAGTGAAGTGAGTTAACTCCAAGTATTAGATGGATAATTTGCACTTCCCTAAGAGGCTAATATTCTTACTAAAGTGCGCTCTATAGCCATGAAATAGGAAATATCTCCTAAAATTAAGAAAATAAGAATTATCTCCTAAAAAATAGGAAATTTCCTAATGGTGGCTAAAACATAGGAATTGGCCTAATGGTAGCTAAAAAATAGGAATTTGTGGTGGTTCATGAGCCCATGGTTTTGGAAACCCATGGTATTTTCCCATGGTATTACATATAGAAAACCACCGGCTAAAAGTATTCCTATTATAAATAGATATGCTATAAATAGAAGTCCTCCTAAATAGTAGAAAATTTGGAAAAAATGAGTATGTCACTAAGTATGTAGTTGAGCATGTACCCCAAGACCCCCTTTAAAACAACCGGGGTGTGCACAATGATGAGTCCTGACAATATGAAGCCATGTTAGGTACTCATGTACAAGTATAGATGCATAACAATTGAACAAAAGTGGGGTAAAGAAGGAAAACCTAGTGGGAACAAACCCCTCTTGCCCTCAAAATATGCTGCTAACAAGAAAAAAATGCTAACATGTTCAGCTGCTAAGCTGATGCATCCCTCACTCCTAGAATGTCCCTCAATGAGACAAACTTTTGTTTGGTGAAATACTTTGTGAATATGTTGGCCACTTGCTCTGAAGATGGACATAACTGCATATCAATAACTCCATCCGGAATCTTTCCTCGAATAAAGTGCATATGAACCTCGATGTGCTTGGTCCGCTGCCTCTGAACCGAGTCTCTACATAGCTTGAGAGTACTCTGATTATCACACAATATAACTATCAAACAATGAAAATGAACTCCCATCTCTGTAATAAAGTGTCGCAACCAAATAGCCCGAGGAGTAACATTCACTGCACCCCTGTACTCTTCCTTTGTTGATGATAAAGCAATTGCTTATTGCTTCTTACTTGACCAATAGATAGGTCCTGATCCAAGATAGAGGACATATCCTGAAGTGGATTTGCGATTAGTGCTATCGCCTGCCCAATTTGAGTCTGTGTAACCAACAGGATCCAAGGAAGATCCTGTTGCATAGTGTACCAAAACTGGTAGTCCCCATGACATATTTGATAATCCTCTTTGCTACCTTTCAGTGAAGCTCATGATGCTCCTGCATGTACCTAGAAACTGATCCAACTACATACGAGACGTCCGGTCGAGAGTGTGTAAGGTAGAGAAGACTCCCCACCAGTTGTTGATATCCAATACAATCTACCAAAGGTGATGCACCGATATCATCCAGTCTAACCCTTGACTGAAAGGGTGTTGGAGCTGGATTGCAATCTGTCATCTGAAATCTATCAAGTAGATCTATGGCATGCTTGGACTGAGACATCTTGATTTCTGAATCGTTTTGGATGATTTCAATGCTAAGAAAGTAATGTAACAGTCCCATATCTGTCATGCAAAGCGGTCTTCACTGCAACAATGGAGGAGGTTGAGCTCCTTGTGATGAGTATATCATCTACAAACAAAACTATCAATAGAAGGAAATCTGTGTTCCTCATCATATACACATTAGGATCTGATCTACATCTAAGAAAATCTCTAGAGAGAAGATAAGAGTCCATTTTAGTATACCATGCCTGAGGTGCTTGCTTAAGTCTGTACAATGACTTCCTCAACTTGAAAACTAATGATGGATCCTGAACATATCCTTTTGGCTGCTCCATATATATCTCCTCATTAAGATCTCCATGTAAGATTGCATTCTTCACATCCTTATGGTGTACCTCCCACTTTCTAGCTGCTGCAATAGTTAGAGCTAACCGAATGGAATCAATCTTGGCAACCTGTGCAAAAGTATCCTCATAGTCAATGCCTTGTACCTATGAGCAACCTTTAGCTGCTAACCGAGCCTTATACTTTGTAATGTATCCATCAACAACCCTCTTTGTCTTGAAAGTTGACTTACATCTAACAAGCTTCCTGTTGGAAGGTAGAGGAACCAACACCCATGTGTTGTTCTCTATCAAGGAATTGTACTCCTCTTTCATAGCTTCGCTCAATGGGGGTTTCCTTTAGCCTCTACATAAGATTGAGGATCTGATCCAAGTACCATATAACGATAAATAGGGAGCAATGGCTCCATGGTAGTATAAGCTTACAGAGGCTCCAAAAACTGAGATCTGGTTCTCCATGGATCGACAGGATCACCCACTAGATCACTTGTTGCTTGAAGAGTCTGTTGTGCCCATTGTGGTCGATGCTCTGGACATGCAACTTCTTGCCATTGATCAGAAATATCAGATATATCAGATTCATAGATTTGATTAGAAATCTGATCGGAAGAAGTCTCACGAAGTTCCACAAATAGTGGCGGTGGAGATGGAGGTGTGGACTGCTACGGAAGTGCCTGTGAAGGACCTTCTTCAAACTTAACACTCATTTGAATGAATAGTGTATCTGAAGTAGTATATAATAACCTGTATCCCTTCACTCCCTTTGGATATCCAACAAAAATACAGTCCTTACTCTGAGCTTCCATAGCTTTCCTCCTATCAGAAGGGATCCTAGCCCATGCACGGGAACCGGAAATTCTGAAGTGAGTGACTTTTGGTTTCTTCCCGCTCCAAGCCTCATATGGAGTGACTCACTTGACTGATTTATGAGGAGCTATATTCTGAATGTAGGATACATAGTTGATATCTTTAGCCCATAACTTTCTAGGTAGTGCTCCAGCCCACAACATACAATTGGCCATCTCTTTCAATGTCTCGTTCTTTCTCTCCGCTACCCCATTCTGCTGTGGAGTATATGGAACTACAATTGGAGAAGAGAGAGAGAGAGTGGCGCATATTTTGGAGAGGATCTTCTGTATTAGCTTGATTTATCTCTTGGAATTTCATTGGCTATTTATAATAAGGAAGTTTTGTTGGGTTTTCTTCCCCTAGAGGGTTTCTCAGAATAAATGTTGTGTCTCTTGTGATTGTGTATTTCTCAGTGATCTTGTATTAAGCTATTGTTATCTATTGAAATACAAAGAACTATAATAATGGCTTAAACATTAACATGGTATCGGAGCCAAGCTGAAGAAACCATCTTTCACAAGAGTGAAAAACGTCACTGTTGTCGTACATGCAAATTAGGGATTTTTGATGGTGAAGCTTTTCAACCCTAAAACCATCTAGAAAAGTGCGCCCTCCCCCAAGGATTACTTTGGCACTCTCAGCGCACCTTTTCAATGGCTAGATCTCCCAGAAAGTGAAACCCTAGTTTCATAAAGTACCAGAAGTCCCAGAAAACCAGAGAATTAGAAGTACCAGAAGTACCAGAGGTACCAGAAAACTAGAAGCACCAGTCTAGAAATCCGCAGATCAAGTTTGGAGGGGTAAAAGTTGGATTTTCTCAGATCCAAGCACACCATGCTACTCGCCTCAACCAAGTGCATCTCCTGGTAAGTTCAGAATTTGATTTTGAGCATTTTCATTTTTTGGTCATTTTCCTAGCTCCAGTAAAAAAATGTCTACAAGCACGAAGCTTGCTGACAAACTGGAAGGTGTGGAAAAATTTTGTGCCTAGAAGTATAGGATGGACATGATCCTTGAAGAGAATGACCTAGAATGTAATGTCCCTTTCCAAATAGGAGCTCCAGAAGAGGAGGCTTAATGGTCTAAACCACCCCGTTAGACTATAGCCAGGGCCAAAGAGGGGTAAACAGGGTTACTAGAGGTCACTCCAGTCATAGGTGTTATATTCATAAAGTGACATTAAGCTAACAAGAGTTAACAGTGCTTTACTAGAGGTCACCCCAGTCACAGATGTTATATTCGGAAAGTGACATTGAGCTAACAAGAGTTAACAACACTTTACTAGAGGTCACCCCAGTCATAGGTGTTATATTCAGAAAGTGACATTGAGCTAACAAGAGTTAACAACGCTTTTAAGTCATTATGAGCTAAAAATAGAAGTCAACAGTGAATTAGGGTTTCAGCGGTGATTTAGGGTTTCAGCATGATTTAGTGTTTTGGAAAACTATAAAGGAAGGGTCAGCGACCTAATTCATCATTATGCAGATTATGACTTGTCGTTGAGGAGAAGAAGCGCATCTCAGGAGAGATAGTTCAGTTTATTCCAGGAGGAAGACACCAGTTGGCTAATTTCAGTGTTGAAAGACACACCCTAGTCACCGGGAAGATCATCCAGGTCTTCCATCATTCTTCAGTGCTCCCATATTCCGGGTATTATCTTTTAGTTGCTTATTTGTATTCCGGCTAAGATCCTTTTGTCTTTTGATCTAGTTGAGTGTTGTTATTTAGTCGCAGTTGCTTATTTGTATTCTGGCTAAGATCCTTTTGTCTTTTGATCTAGCTGAGTGTGGTTATTCAGTCACAGTTTCTTATTTATATTCCGGCTAAGATCCTTTGTATGTTGATCTAGTCGAGTATTGTCAGTATTCAGTCGCATTCGGCCATTTTTGTAATCCATGGAGATATCATAATACAAACTTGCAGTCCTTTGTCACATGTATTATTTGTATGATCATTTATATGTTGTAAACCTTTGATCCTACACACACATTAGCAGTTTTTCCTAGACTAGCCAAGTCAGGAACATTACATAGAAGGATTCGTCAAAGAAGAAGTATCGGAACCCAACGATGCTGCAGAAAAAGCCAAGCATCTAAAGGACACGATCAGGGCCAAAAGAATCATTGCAGATTCAAACAAAGACCACCTAATTCCTTATGTGTCATGAAAGAAGACTCCGAAAGAAATGTTTGATGCCCTAAGCAGACTGTACGAAGGAAAGAACATAAACCGGAAGATGTATCGAAGAACTCAACTAAAGAATACGAGGATGCAGAAAGGGGAAACAATCCAAGAATATTTCTCCAGAATCTCATAATTTAAAGAACAATTAGAAGCAATTGGAGACACCATAGATGAAAACAAGCTCATAATGACAGCTCTTAATGGTCTTAGAATACCTTGGGATGCATTCATCCAAACAACTTGTGCCAGAACGGAGAAACTGAAGTTTGACCGTCTATGGGAAGAATGCATTCAAGAAGAAACAAGAGTAGCTAACCGTGAAGTGCTACTAGCAAGAGATGATGATCAAGCCCTAACTACTCACACCAAAAAATGGAGGAAGAAACCCTACTTCCATAAGGAGACTCATAAAGAGCCTCAATCACCAAACAAATTCAAGAATAAAAAATCTCATCCAAGGAGATTTTAGAAGAAAGGACAGCGAAGGGAAAGAGATTACTCATCTATACAATGCTATCATTGTGACAAGATGGGAAACATTGCGAAATTTTTTCCAACTAGACAAGAAGAATACAAGAGGAAACATAAGAGGCACCATGCCCAGGCAGTTGAAGATGAAGAGCCACCTGCAAAGATGATAAGAGAGCAGATCAAAGACTATGTCTTAATCTCGGCCCTCTCAGGATCTGTAACACCTGGAGAGGACACGTGGCTCATTAATAGTGGTGCCTCCAAGCACATGACAGGTCAGAGAGACATTTTCTCTTGTATTTTAGAAAATAAGTTTTCTCAGAAAGTGACACTTAGAGATGATTACCAATATCCCATCAAGGGAGTGGGAGAATCAAGATACAAGCTAAATTCAGGGAACTCAATAAAGATGAAGGACGTACTCTTTGTACCAGGTTTGACAAAGAACCTACTCTCCATTTCTTCTTTAGAAAAGAAAGGCTTCAGAGTTGCCTTTATAGATGGAAATTCAGGGAACTCAATGAAGATGAAGGATGTACTCTTTGTACCAGGTTTGACAAAGAACCTACTCTCCATTTCTGCTTTAGAAAAGAAAGGCTTCAGAGTTTCCTTTATAGATGGAGAATTCCTCATGTGGGCTAAAGGAGAAACCCTGAATGAAGCAATCATCATTGGAAGAGAAGAAAATGGCTTGTATAAGCTAAAGGGTCACTCAGAGACTGCCATGACCCATGCCATTGAAAACTCATGTGAACTTTGGCATAGAAGATTCGCTCACATCAATTACAAGGCGCTACCATACACATATGCAAATCTGTCACAGGTCTACCAGAATTGAAAATTGACCATGAAGGCGTGTGCAATGGATGTGCGGAAGGGAAGAACATCAAGAACCCTTTTTCGAAGAGAGACAACAAAGCAGAAGGAGTCCTAGAGCTCATTCATTTAGATGTATGTGGCCCAATGCCATCGTCCTCCATTAGTGGGTATGTATACTATGTATCATTTATTGATGATTACTCTTGTAAGACCTGGGTGTATTTTTTGAAATCTAAAGATGAAGTGTTCAACAAGTTCAAGGAATTCAAAGCCTTGATAGAGAACCTTTCCGAAAGAAAGATCAAGATACTCAGGTCAAATACTGGAGGAGAATATACCTCAAAAGAGTTTGTGAGCTTCTGCAAAGATGTTGGGATCAAGAGAGAACTCATAACTCCCTATAATCCTCAACAAAATAGTGTAGTTGGACAAAAGAACAGAACGATAATGGAAGCTGTGAAGGCTATGATCCATGATCAAGATCTTCCAATGTGCTTATGGGCAGAAGCAGTAATGACAACCGTTTATGTGCAAAAATGATTATCCCATAGTGCACTTGGGTTCAAGACCCCTGAAGATATGTTCACCGGAAAGAAGCCAGAGGTAAGCCATCTCAAAATATTTGGCTGCCCATTTTTCATACATATTCCGAAAGAGAAGAGAAACAAGTTGGAACCTTCAGGAAAGAAGGGAATATTTGTGGGATACTGTGAGGTATCCAAGGCCTTCAGAATTTACATACCAGGTCACCACCACATTGAGATCAGCAGGGATGTGACCTTTGATGAAGATGCAACACTCAAGAAATCTAGAAGATGCCAGCTTGAAGAAGAACGTGAAGATGAACCCGTAATCTCCAGAACTACAAAATCAGTGAGGGAGGTTCCCAGAGCTGCAGAACCAGTGAGGGAAGATGTAGTTTCCCATGAGGAAATTCCAGATGACCATAACATGGTAGTGTTTCAAGACTTCACATGGCTCACAAGGTTTAGGAGTGAAGTGTTCCAGGTGTTAAATTTTGAGTTTGATTTATATGTAGATGAATTTTTAGCCTCTTTTTCAACACTATAGAAATTTCAATCCACAATACTGAATAAGAGCAGTGTAAAAATAAATATCATACAAGGAAACAAAGATTTACCCTGGGGAAACCCAATGAGGGAGAAAACCCCAACAAACGATCTTCCTCTTTGTTAGTGAATAAGCTTGCAGGTACAATAAAAACCCCATTGAGGTGCTATAGTACAAAATTCACAAGAGAGAGAGGACGACTAGAGACCTTTTTCTTGTGCTGCTAGTAGATCTGAAGAATACTGTAGATCTGAATTTGAATACTACAGATGTAAACTTGTATGTTGTGGATTTGATATTGTATCCTGTAGATCTGATATTGTATGTTGTATATATGATCTTGTATGTTGTGGATCTGATCTTGTATGTTGTAGATCTGATATTGTATGATATAGATATGATCTTGTATGTTGTAGATCATCTTGTATGCTGTGGATCTGATCTTGTATGCTATAGATCTGATCTTGTATGCTTAGCTCTGAATTGCAGATCTGAACTATGCATGAACTGTGTGTGTGCAAAATGATCCTCTCTTTTCCTTTCATGGTTTATCTCAGCCTTCTAGAGGGGATG
The DNA here is from genome assembly GCA_032191745.1 of Picea mariana. NCBI lineage: Eukaryota > Viridiplantae > Streptophyta > Pinopsida > Pinales > Pinaceae > Picea > Picea mariana. The sequence continues at coordinate 79,557 of JASDQU010738049.1, read as the reverse complement.
GAACTGCAATCAAGCTTCTTCCCTGGATCTGTGTAGGCTCAGATGTTGCAACAATGAGTTCTCTGCACCCAAAGCTTTGATACCATGTTAAATTTTGAGCTTGATTTATATGTAGATGAACTTTTAGCCTCTTTTTCAACACTTTAGAAATTTCAATTTTCAATCCACAATATTGAATAAGAGCAGTGTAAAAGTAAAGATCATACAACGACACAAAGATTTACCCTGGGGAAACCCAATGAGGGAGAAAACCCCAGCAAAAGATATTCCTCTTTATTAATGAATAAGCTTGCAGGTATAAGAAAAACCCCACTGGGGTGCTACGATACAAAATTCACAAGAGAGAGAGGACGACTAGATACCTTTTTCTTGTGCTGCTAGTAGATCTGAAGAATATTGTAGTTCTGAACTTGAATACTACAGATCTAAACTTGTATGTTGTGGATCTGATATTGTATCCTATAGATCTGATATTGTATGTTGTAGATCTGATCTTGTATGCTATGGATCTGATCTTGTATGTTGTAGATCTGATATTGTATGCTATAGATTTGATCTTGTATGTTGTGGATCTGATCTTGTATGCTATAGATCTGATCTTGTATGYTGTAGTTCTGAATTGCAGATCTGAACTATGCATGAACTGTGTGTGTGCAAAATGATCCTCTCTTTTCCTTTTATGGTTTATCTCAGCCTTCTAGAACCATCCAGATTTGATTTCAAGTTGGGTTAAGTCCAACTTCTAGAAKAATCTTATCTTCTTGGGTCAAGATTGACTTTCTAGAACCCCCATGGAAGACTTAAGTTCATCTTCCTAGTCATGGAGTTCGACCCCCTTCTTCTAATTGCTCATTGACATAATATAACATTATAACTTAGGATTTTAGCCTTTTAATTCTTCATTACACATTTAATCTTAGTCATTTAGACTAATTACATCATTAGGAACACATCTTGTCCATCTCTCTTTACATGGTCCTCACCTGCTCACAATTGTTTTATTACATTAATAAGAGGAAAGATCTTTTTGTACCTTTTGGTCATTTGATCCTTTTACTTGGTCATATGCTAAGTGTCTCTAAAGAGTGGCCAGCTCTTAGAGGATCACAACAAAGACCAAAAAGGCCATCCCACATACCAGTCTAGCTCACAAGACTTGTATGTTTGTTCTGACTCTTGCTAAACTGTACCTTGACTTTTGTGCATGGCTCCAATGTTGTCAGAAGCAGGAGCGTCATTTTCCAAAAATCCTCGGAAGCGAAGCGTCCGGGAAGCATCTGTTATATATACATATAATTTTTTATATATATTGCATTTATATTCAAAAAAATATGTAGAAAGACAAATTAGTTGCAAAATATATGAAAACATGCATATTTGTACATCAATATAGATAGAAATGACATCCATACTACATAGTTCATCAATGATTAATCATTCGAGCATCAACC
>JASDQU010738049.1:45274-78086 GCA_032191745.1 Picea mariana | reverse complement strand
AATCTTATCTTCTTGGGTCAAGATTGACTTTCTAGAACCCCCATGGAAGACTTAAGTTCATCTTCCTAGTCATGGAGTTCGACCCCCTTCTTCTAATTGCTCATTGACATAATATAACATTATAACTTAGGATTTTAGCCTTTTAATTCTTCATTACACATTTAATCTTAGTCATTTAGACTAATTACATCATTAGGAACACATCTTGTCCATCTCTCTTTACATGGTCCTCACCTGCTCACAATTGTTTTATTACATTAATAAGAGGAAAGATCTTTTTGTACCTTTTGGTCATTTGATCCTTTTACTTGGTCATATGCTAAGTGTCTCTAAAGAGTGGCCAGCTCTTAGAGGATCACAACAAAGACCAAAAAGGCCATCCCACATACCAGTCTAGCTCACAAGACTTGTATGTTTGTTCTGACTCTTGCTAAACTGTACCTTGACTTTTGTGCATGGCTCCAATGTTGTCAGAAGCAGGAGCGTCATTTTCCAAAAATCCTCGGAAGCGAAGCGTCCGGGAAGCATCTGTTATATATACATATAATTTTTTATATATATTGCATTTATATTCAAAAAAATATGTAGAAAGACAAATTAGTTGCAAAATATATGAAAACATGCATATTTGTACATCAATATAGATAGAAATGACATCCATACTACATAGTTCATCAATGATTAATCATTCGAGCATCAACCATGTAGATTCTAGATTCTAGCAATTACTAGATTCTAGAGTCCTCCATGTCATAATCATCAAGATTGACATCACTACCACTGCTCTCTCCTCCATCCTCCTCCTCCTCCCCCATATCCAATGCAATCCGTGCATTTGTTGATGTGGAGAATGACCTCTCAAGAGGATCACCATCATCAAAAGTGATTGACTCTAGCACTAGTTCATTAAGATCCAAGTTGGCTAATGCCAACTCAACACTGTTGTTCAAACTTCAAACCCATATCATCAAGAAACACATCCCACATATTTTTCTTTCCCTTCAACCACTCTTCTCTCTGCCTGTATATAAGACGGTTGGTGTGCACATACACCACTAAGTCACCTGACACGACGACAAAGAGAAGAGTTTATACTTGAGTGAAGGGTACATTTTTACTGAGGTCGTGACAAAAGAGTTGAACAATCAATGCCACCAACATCGAGGTACATAAAGGGATTGGTTCTCTTGATTAAATGTCAGTTCCATACTCTCATACATGATAGAATCCAGTGGAAACATTGCAATCTTGCCATTCTTGAAATCCCGAAAACTATTAAGTCTGTTGAATTTTGAATGAGACCTAAAATTCTACTTTCTCCATATGAAGTCTAATGAGGTTGGAACCACTCTCAAACATCCTGAAACAATTAATGGTAATGTTAAAAATTCAAGTAAAAGGATGAAAATGAAAGATAAAGGAGAATGTCACTTTTAAGAATTTAACATTACCATTAATTACTAGGGTGGGTGGAATTGAGGGGGGAAATATCCTTTATTCCCTCCTCACTTTCCCCTAACCCATCCCTAACCACACTCCACACTCTAACTCAACTCAAAGAAACAAAAAAAATGAGTATTTTTTCATCTTAAGCGTGGAAGCGCTCAGACCTCACGGGGAGCGCGCGGGAATCGTTGAGGGTGCGCTCAGGAAGCTGGGTAGGAAGCCAACTTCCGAAATCCAGAAGCGTGCTTCTGGATTTCGGAAGCTCGCTTTCGTGTTCAACGCTTCCTCATGGGTAGGGAGCAAGCATGCTTCTGGATTTCGGAAGCTGGCTTCCTACCTAGCTTCCTGAGCGAACTCGCTCGGAGCGAGCTTCCGAGGCCAGAGTAGGGGGGGGGCGCTTCCGGTAACCCTGCATGGCTCACAAGGTTTGTACCTTGACTTTTGCATTAGGTTCACAAGGCTTTTACTTTCGCCTTGACTTTTGCACTAGACTCACAAGGTTTTATTCAACATCACCTTTGTCTTGACTTTTGCTTGGCTCACTGAGTTTGTACGTTCACTCTAACTTTTTCCATGACTTCACAAGACTTTTTGAATCTCCAAATCTCCTTGGCTAGCCTCAGGGTGGCCTCTTAAGGCCTCACATTGGAGAATGACTATCGATGTTGCTAATTTTAACACTCCTCTCCGTAAGGGAGTCATTGTCTGCAACTCCAAGCTTGCCTCTCAGGGGCACAAACTGTATTAATAGCAATGGCTTGGTCAAGTTATCTGTTGCCTGCTCATTTCTGGCTATGTACTGTAGCTTGACTATCTTTATTTGGACCATGTCTTTGATATAATGGTATCTCATGTCAATATGCTTTGACCTGTCGTGAAATACTGGATTCTCTATAAGCTTTACATAGCTTTGATTTTCACAGTGTATAACTGTCGTCTCTAGCCTATCACCAAACAACCCAGAAATCAATTTTCTGAGCCATACTGCTTCCCTGCTGGCATAACTAGCCGCAATATATTCAACCTCAGTTGTACTTTGTGCAATGGATCACTGAGATCATAGCAGATCCTAGAATGAAGCAGTATCCTGAAGCACTTTTCCTGTCCATTGGGCTTCTTGCCCGATCAACATCTGTGTAACCATGCAAAAATATGCCATCACTGGATGTATACCTTAAACCATGAGTGATGGTTCCCTTGAGATATCTCAAAACATGTTTAGCTATCATCCAATGTCTCTGTCTTGGCTTAGCCATAAACTGGCTCAATGTGCTTACTGCGAGACATTATTTGGCTTTCTGCTTGAGAGTAGATCTTCCACTGCAAATGTTCCCACTGGGAATCTGCAACTGCTCCCTCTGGAGGTGGAGGTGACTCCTCCTTTGACTCTGCTTCCTTTGACACATGAAGCTGCATTCACCTCCTATTATGGAAGTGGTTCCATCTCTATACCTGGAAAACGAAGGTGATTCTACATTGTCCTCTATAGGTGTCCATGTCACTGACTCTGTCTCCGTCTTTGCTCCATCTGGATGTAATATCATTGGAGCTAGTACTATGTCTCTGCCTCTTCTGAAACTGAAGATGGCTCTACCTCCTCTTGTGGAGGTGTCTCAAAATTTGTGGGAACAACTACCATGCCTATTCCCTCTGCATCTCATGGCTTGACTCACATACTGGGACAACTACACCTGCTATGTAATGTCCCCATTTTGTGACATTATAACATTACAGAGTGGTATGCCTACCAGAGTAGCCCTATAGGGGTGGTAGAGAGTTCGAGAGATATTGAGGGGTTTTATTGGGCCCGACTTGCATCGTTCATCATCAAGATCCATTCCGCACAGCTTGGCTTTGGTTCCGTTGCATTCCGACGATTTTCATAATTTTGAGTTATTATGGGTCATATCTTAATTAAATTCACTAAGGTCATAATGGGCATATTACTTGGAGAAATCTCTTAGTGTAATAGCTCATCTAAATCGAGAAGATGAGAATTACAGGATAAGATGATGAGAAGTGACTTTCAATGGCTGGAGAAGCCATCAGGATGGATAAATTACTTTTTAGAGGTAAAATGGTTAATTAATTAATTAATTAAGTGATTTAATCAAGGAGTAATGAAATAAAGTAAAAGTCACTTGGAGGGAAAAGGTCAACAACGAATTAGGGTTTTGGGAATCTATAAAGGAAGGGTAAAGCAACCTAATTTATTATTATGTTATCTTATGATTTGATGTTGAGATATTTGCAGAGGAGGAAATCAATGCCCTTGTTATTTTGTGGATTTCTGAAGGAAACCACCACCATTGATCGGTTTTGGTGTTGAGAGACACACCCTAGCCTATCGGAGATACCATCCAGGTATTTCAACCATGCATTACAGTGTCCAGTTTAGTGATTGCGCAACTTAGCCAGTGAGGGCGCAAGTGTTTGAGTGAGGGTTTGTGCGGTCGCTTATGATAGTTCGGATTTGGCTGATTCCTTCCGACCCATTAGAGAGCTATCCAGGGTGCACCTATTGAGCCATCCATCGTCATTTTTCGACGATGGAATATTCCGAAAAGCGAAAAATAGTAATTTAGGGCCTAGCTCCAGAGGAAGCACATTTGGGGTTCTAGGGGGCATTCCGGGACAGATTTGAGGAATCCCTTCTGACCCATTACAAAGGTCGGATCTTTAGTATGACAGTCATCGAGATTGGTCTAGAGGCCAGGGTGCATCTTTTGAGACAGTTTCCAGTTCATTCCGACAAATATTGCCATCAGGGCGAGTTTTCCGAATTCTACAACAGTTACCGTGCGCTGCCAGACTGTTTTTTGCCGATCTATCCATGCATGCGCAGACCAACACCTGTTCTTCTGGTCACGAGTATTTCTTATCTATCATTTTGTATTCCAGTGATGATCCATGAGATCTAACTGATGATTATCATATCTGCTTCCAGTGTTTATTGTATTTCCTGCTTTTTCCAACATTATATATATATCACTGAGTTGTGTTGTCCTTATTTCGCATGTATTGTTTTACACTGCTAAACACATAATACAATGGAACAAACATGTAAAAACAACCAAACATATTCACACAGTTACCCAAACGCAGTCAGAAACCCCCAGAGTATCAGATTCAGTGGCCAAACTGTAGTTCAACAGTAGATATCCAGATCAATTGGATCAGGGATATTTCATGCTCCCTTTGAGTATCATAATGTGTTTGCGTCTTCTGCATGAGCAAGTTGGCTCCCCTTAAGCCTTGACTCCCTTTGACTAATGTCATATCTCTCCAAGATATACTTGGTGTCAGTACCAAGTTCAATATGAATAACTGAGTTAGACTTTTACTAGGCTATGTTTCCTGACCATCCCATCCATCAACCAAGTCTTCTCTCCAAGAAATTGCAGGACAGTATGAGAATTAATATGTATAACACTTATTGAGCTTCGATACTAGAGAAAATGGCTCAATTTACAATATCAAGGACAATGGCCCGACTCAAATAAAATATCCGATGGGTTCCCAAAACTAGGGAGAACTGACCCAATGACCAAAAATAACTTGTTGGGTTCCTTAACCAGGAAAATAACCCAACTACAATAATGACCCTGTTGAGTTCTCAAATCCGAGAAGAATAACTCATCCTAATTATAGATGCCTCAAACTGAGAATTTGTTGGACTCCCGTACAGGGATAATGGAAAATGATCCAGCTTACATCAAGTATTTGTTGAGATCACAACTTCCTTGATAAGATATGTCTTCTTGCTGTTGTAGAGAATGAAAAATACAAGTACATGACAAGGTCTGCATCATTCTTGAAGCTACTGTTGCCAGTATAAAATCGTCACATATGGTCTTGCAACTCATGACTTCTTTTCATGACACAAGGGTGAGTAGCCAAAGATTCAAGCAACTTTACCAGGTTCAAGGGTGTAGGCAATTCATAAATATAAAAGTAACTAGCATAAGTACATACCTGAACTTACCTTTGCCTATGCTTCAGTAGTATTCCTGCTAGGCTGTTGTCTTTCTTTCATCATTACAAGCTGTAAGTGAGATCACAATACAGATTTTGTCCAAGATAATTCTAGGAATGCAATGCCAAGTATCTCTATGTAATGAACAAATTTGAAAATGCACCATCCCTGTTTGTGAACATGACTATAGTAATACCTTGAGCCTTGAGAAAGGCCAGGACCCACAAGACCTTTATTATGATGAAGCCTCAGTTCTTTAAGAGATTGCAGAAGTGATACCATAATGCATCGCAATAACATCAAGTGAGAGCCTTGGATCTGCTAGTAGACCTAAACGATTGAGCTAGTAGACTTGGACGACTGATTTCTGTTGATAGGACGAGCTTTGCTGCAATCAAGGAATTGTTCGTCAAGGAGCCTTTCTCCCATGCCATGGAATCAAATATTCTTCCCTCTAAAGGGTTCAGATGTAGCTTTAACTCTCTTGAAACTTGATAATACCTGTAGTGGCATGAAGCACTATGTACCTACACCACCACTCGTGGTCCTCTGCTGCAAGCTGGAAGTATGTTAATGCAATTGTAATAAATGAGGTAACAATGATGAGGATGATGAAGACAATGAAGAGAATGTTGTATATTGCGTAAGTCTTGTGACCCCAGATTCTTGCAAAAATGTAATACAACTCAATGTAAATGGCACTAAATGGAAAAAGGCCTGCCATTGCCATTTAAGGAACAGTCCTTTTGTACCATGGTAATGGTGGAATCTATGCTATGGGGGAGTGCCCTCCCCCTCTCAGTCTCACTCCAGAATCGCGCTTCGAACAGGAGCGTTAAGCGCACTCCCTGAACGCTCATGTTTGGGAGCATTTTCCGGTAGCACACTCCCTAGGTAAAATTTGCACTCCCTGTTTTTGTAGGGAGCACTCAGGAAACGTCCAGAGAGCGAACACTCCTTGAGGAGAGAGCACATGCTCCCTCCTCAGGGAGCGTTCACTCCCTGGACAGTCCCACTATTAAAAACTCTCCCTAAAAATGCTTCCCAACGCCTGCGCGCGTGAGGAAGCCTTAGGGAGATTTTTATTTGGTTTTTTAAGAGAAATGAGGGAAGGGAAAGGTAGCCTAGGGTTGGGTAAGTAGTTTAAACATGCATTCACTCATTTTTCTCTCATTCTATTTCTCATTTCATTCACTTCACTCATCTTTGCTAAGAGGTTTTTGACTTTGAGAGTGTTCTTGCAACTTGCTATTTCTTGAGGAGATTGAAGGATATTGAAGGGAGATTGAAGATCTTGGAAGGAATAATGAAGGATCCCATAGGGAGATTGGAGAGTTTGGAAGAGATATTGAAGAGTTTGGAAGAGAGATTGGAGAGTTTGTAAGGGAGATTGTCATTGAACTTTGAAGGCTGTCATTTGTGAGAGCTTGGAGGGAGATTGAAGGCTAGCATAGTCATATTCAACCACCATTGGAGAGCTAAAGAGGTAGGCTCTTAAGCCCATTTTTCTTTCTTATTTTGTTTTAAAAAAAATGCATGTGTTGTAAACTAGTATATTATGGCATATGCTATGTTGAATATTTGAATGTTTTCTTCTCCTACTCTTTTCGATTTCTCCTCCATCGTTCTATTGCAGGTAGCAAGGTATTATCAAGGTTCAACATTCATGATGTTGATGTCAATGTGGTATGCCATTGTGGTTCCATTTTTTGTTATAATGATGGTGGTGAGAAATTCACGTCGAAATACCCATGATAGTGAGGATGAAATAGAAGTGGACAACACATACCAAGGAGAGGAAGAAGGAATGGAAGGGTATGAAGACAATGAAAATGACAATGATGATCTTGATCCCCAAAAAGTTAAAGAGAGGAACACACCTCTCTAGAAGTGTGTCACAAAGATTATTGGAGGGAAAGGGGGTGGAATAGGAAAATTTATATGCCACCATTGTCACACAGAATACACAGGTTCCTATACCCGTGTGAGAAAGCACCTATGTGGGACTATGTATTGGGATGAAGGTAAGAATATAGGAATCAAAACCTGTGAGAGTGGATCCTGAAGAAAGACTCAAATACTGATCTGGATTCTTTTTGGCACGAAATGTGAGCAGAGATATAATAAAGAAATGCACAGAGATATCGCAGATATTCAATAATATAACATAAATGTATCAGAGATGCAACCATAAACACATATATACAGTAATACATGATTTTTATTAATGAAAGAAATGTATAGAGACTGTAAAAATACAGAGTGAAAGACTCGCTAGAATGGTGGCAGCTTATCTCTGAGAAGAGATGTGACGGCTACTCGCATTCACAGGAAGATGGTTACAATGAGGCTCTGAAGGCCTTTTTACAATAAACAGGAATGCCAAAAACCCTAGACATCTGAAAACCTAACCCTAGGAGATGAAGCGCCAAAAGTCATGTGGGCCCTGTTTGGGTAAGTGAGTACATCAACTTCCCGGGGTTGTAACTTTTTCATACGATCTCCATTTTAGGCGCGTGATAGCTCGTTGGAAAGGTATTTTCAAGGAAATTAATTTTGGGGGCCCAATTATGCCTTCAACTATCATTGAGAACCTCTATCTTGAAAAACCTTCATTTGGGCCCTCAAAATGGCCCCGGAAATTAAAAATTGCTAAAAATAGTAAATTGCCAAAATTGCCAGAAAACTGTTTTGAGCCAGTCGGAAAAGGTGGGTGGCCACCGATATCCACCTAGATCAATCCTTCCTCTTTAGGAAGCAATGGTATTCATTGCGTTGGATTCCCGGGGGAGAGGGAAAAGCGTTTGTTGAATCTGCATCTTGGTGAGCTGCTTGCCTTGCTGGCTACACCGCATTGCTCAATTTGTGGAAGTTTGTCATGAACCTGTTGAGGCTGAGGCCATTCAACAAGTCGGGCTACATGAGAGGATGATGTGCAGAAAGAATCTTTGCACTTTGCTGCAACCTTCTCAACTTGCTTCTGTTTGATAGAAGGTACTTGGGGCGATGTTGTAGTGGTTGCAGTGTCCTTATGTTCTCCTTTTGAACAGATTGTGAAGAAGCTAAATTTTCGCGACTTTTTGTAAAAGTTGCGACTTTTACCCTGAGCCGACTTTTACTCTTGAAAAAATCGTGACTTTTTGTATTTTGAAAAAGTCTTAACTTTTACTAAAAATCGTCGACTTTTACCCAAAAAAGTCTCGACTTTTACCAAAAAGTCTCCGGACACAGGGAACCCGCAGGCATAAGAGCTTATTTATTTTTATTTTTTTCGGTCATTTGTGTTTTTTTGCTTGTGGAGAAGGAAGGAGAAGGGTTTGTAGTCTTCCTCAATCACTGTAGAGGCAACTTAACAACCATCATCATCACCATCAAGGATTTCTAAGTGGAGCAAGGGTTCAATTTCATTTGCTAGCCGGTGTTGAATCTTCCATTCATAGGTATGTATCTAAATCCCTTCCATTCATAGGTATGTATCTAAATCCCTCCATTCATAGGAGGAGTGGCCTGAAGACATCATGAAGGGTGATGTGAAAACATCAGCACAACCTTCTACACTTATTGATACACTTACTCCTGCACACACCAGTGGTCATCCACTATCATATACAGGGCCTTCTACTATCAGGGGCAGGCCTGACAAGCAACCCCTTATCTTTTCTTGTAAAAGCGGGAGAGGCAGAGGGTGACATTGATATTAGATAGGTAGCTGCTAGTTTTGTTTCATTTTTCATTGTATATCAGACATCTACACACTCCATCATGATGATGAATCATGAGATACATTTTATAATTATATAAGTGATGTCGTTTTGTATTGGAGAGGCCCTACAACATTCAATATCGACTTTGATGTATAAATTTTTATTTGGCATCCACTAGTGACTACATATATATCAGTGATTTCTCCATATTTATGTGCCAATGTGTTTATCTGATGTTGTTGTTGCTTTATATGTTTAAAATTTTGAAAAAAATGAATATATTTTGTATTTTTTAATGTTTGTCGTGGTTTTCCGATTTTTTGTCGACTTTTGCCAAAACGATTTTTTCTGGACCCTCGCCGACTTTTTGCCGATGCCGACTTAATCAACACTGGTTACAATGAGGCTCTGAAGGCCTTTTTACAATAAACAGGAATGCCAAAAATCCTAGACATCCGAAAACCTAACCCTAGGAGATGAAGTGCCAAAAGTCATGTGGGCCCCGTTTGGGTAAGTGAGTACATCAACTTCCCGGGGTCGTAACTTTTGCATACGATCTCCGTTTTAGACGCGTGATAGCTCGTTGGAAAGGTATTGTCGAGGAGATTAATTTTGGGGGATTAATTATGCCTTCGACTATCATTGAGAACGTCGATCTCAAAAAACCTTCATTTGGGCCCTCAAAATGGCTCCGAAAGTTAAAAACTGCTAAAAATAGTAAATTGCCAAAATTGCCAAAAAATTGTTTTGAGCCAGTCAGAAAAGGTGGGTGGCCACCGATATCCACCTGGATCAAATACCAAAGGGAAGAGGAAGTAGCACAAAACAAAGACAAAAAACCAAAGGTTGAACATAAGAATACACAAAGAATGTTCATTGGTCGAGCTGCATCCACCCATGGTAGTGCATTCTCGCCTTCGTCTTCACGTAGAACACTATCAAATTTCCTTGACCAATGTTGTAGAGATGACGTGGATGCAAAAATTTTCAGGTTTCTCTATGCATGTGGTATACCATTCAATGTTCTTCGCTCACCATATTGGCATGAAATGGTCCAAGACATCAATGGTGCCCCTAAAGGATATAGGAGCCTTGGGTATGACAAAGCTAGAACCTTGGGACTTGACTGGGAAAGAGACAAAATCCAAGTTTCTCTAGGAAAATTTAGAAATGATTGGAACCGACATGGGGTATCAATTGTATCTGATGGTTGGACAAATGTGAAAGGTAGGACATTGATAAATATTCTTGGTGTGTCTGCTAGTGGTGCGAACTTCCTTTCAACTCATGACTACTCAGATCACTACAAGACATGTATTAATATTGCATATGCCTTGCTTAAAACCATTCAAGATATTGGGCCCTACAATGTGATTCAAGTCATCACTGATAATGTTGCTAATTGTAATGCAACAAGAGCAATCATTGAAGATAGTTACCCCAATATATTTTGGTCAGGGTGTTTGGTTCACACAATGAACCTTTTGATGCATGATATCATTGTAAAGAAGGACAATGATTATAGATGGATTGGTGCTTTATACAAGAGAGGGAAGAAGATGATAAGATTTATTACCAATCATAGCATGGCCCATTTCATTTTTCACAATCACTCCAAGTTAGAGTTACTAAAGATTGCAAAGACTGAATTTTCTAGCTATTATCTCACCTTCAGGCACCTGTTGAAGGTAAGAGAGGCACTGACTAGTATGGCCTCGAGTGTTTCATGGAAGGATCTAAAAGACAGGGTTACATCCGCACTTGAGAGAAGTGACTTTCAGGAGGTGGAGGACACAGTTCTTGATGGCCATTTTTGGCAACAGGTTCGGTATATTCTGCAGTTCACCAAACCCATTTATAGTATGATTCGGTTTGCAAATATAGGTTAGTTGGTGATTAGAGAGGTGTATGAGCAGATGGACAACATGCTAGGCCAAATCAAAGACATTGTTCAGTCAAGCGATGCGATCTTGCATGATCATATCCATAAACATGTGGTCAAAAGGTGGGATAATTTGAATGTTCCACTCCATTCCCTGGCATATGTCCTTACCCCAAAATACTATTCTTCATATTGGTTGGCCCAACCAACACTTGGGGGTGGGGAAAGTAGAAAACCACAGACAGATCCAGAGGTGCAAAATGGATATATGATTGCATTGGACATGTTGGTACCTGATGAAGAGGAGTGTGCTCAAGTACGAAGCAAATTGAGCAAATACATCAGTGAGCATGGAGTCTTTGGTAACTTGCATGCAACCAAAGATCGAGACAGTATGGGTTCTATCGAATGGTGGAACATTTATGGCTCCTCTACCAATAATTTTCATAAATTGGCGGTGAAGGTGCTTTCTCAGATTGTTAACACCTTTTCTGCAGAGAGGTGTTGGAGCACCTATAGCTTCATTCATAGTGTAAAGAGAAACAATTTGAATGCAGACCGGGCAGAAAGCTTGGTTTATGTGCATTACAACTTGAGGTTGTTGTCGCATTATTGTGATGTAGGGGAGGAGAGTGCTTTATATAACAATAAAAGAGATATGACTTGGGACAACAATCCAGAGGAGACTAATCTGGAGAATGGAGCCATTGTTTTAAAACGCTTGGAAGAGGAAATTTTGGGTGATCGTGATGGTGATCATATTCCTGGAGGAGACATTCCACCCCCGTCCACTAGCGGTGTTCCAAATTCATCAATTTTACCTTTATCTTCACATCGTCCATTGTCACGTGGGGGCTTTTCAGTTGATGGTCGTGTTCCATGATCACTTCCACCTGTTCCTAGTTCTTTTCAAAGATCACAGGATAAGAAACTAGAAGTTTCTCATGGCAAGAGGAAAACTTAGAGAATAGTACTTACTACTTAATACTTGCTACTATATACTAGATCTCTTTTTTTATTTCCTATTTAGAAGTAGTCCCTAGATTCTAGAACTTTGTACTTTGTCTTGACTCTTGAGTCTTGACTCTTTATTATGGCTTATTCTGTAAACAATGAAGTTATGAAGTTTGAAGTTGAACATTATATGACGGTTTACCTTCGAAGTTTGAAGTTTGAAATTTGAATTTTGAAGTTTTTAAGATTGAACTATTCAATGAATCTTACAACTCTTTGGTAATGAATATGATGCTCTAGGGTCTAGACTCTATTTAATTTTGTGGTTGATGTCTTTTACAATCTATTGATGACAAATGTTTATGATTGATGTTATATGTGTACTAAATGGTTGACCGTTGATGCTTTAATGATCACTATTCATCTCTAATCAATTAGTTAAATGATCTTATATCTATGTTTTCATGTTTTTGCAATTGATTTGACATTCCGCATGTTTTTTTATATATATGCATCAAAATATATATTTTTTATGTATTATATAAAAAACGCTCCCACTCCCGAAAATTTTTGAAAATTGACGCTCCCGCTCCCGCTTCCCGATTCTGCTCCCCGCTCCCAACAGCCTTGGGTGGAATCTCCCAGGGATACTTTGTGGTACGGCATGGAGCTTGAAAATCTACCTTGTTGTTCTTACCAGCTATGCTGCCCAACATGAGCAAATGAAAGGTGATTAGTGTCCAGATGAGAAAAATCACAATGATTGTACCGAATGGTAATGCTACCGTGGCATTGTATGCTATTGCAACTATGTTCAGGAAGGAAAAGGTTAAGAATAATGGCCCACAAAAGAGGCAACCTGTAAGAAAAAGGTTCCTTACCCAGTTTCTTTCTTCAAGTTGACCATAAAGGAGTCTGCAACATAGCCTGCTATGCCAGATGTAAGAGCATATATAATAACAAGGGCAGTATATAGGGCTCCTCTGTTGTATGGATAGAAAACGCCCAGCATTGAAAGGACAAAGATAAAGATAGTAAGGACTAACAGCTGAGTTCCAGAGCCAAGAACAGCAGAAAATAGAGACTTGTGTGAAGGATATCGAAAAACATCTCCATGAATGTACTTCCATTCTGTCTCCTCTTGATCATCCATTGACTCCTCATCATGAGAGTATTTGGTAAAATCATTCTTCAGAATCCGCATAAGAATTGTGGCCAGGAATCCCGTCAGGAGAAGAATAGTTACACAGGAATTGATAATGGAGAACCAATGAGTTTCCAAGTGCGATTTTTGCATATTTATCCATTCGGAGTTCAAAGGGGATGTCAGTTTTTTTTTTTTACGTAACAGAGTACATGAACTCAACCTCAATCTCTTTGTCCTTGGTAATATCCACTGTGTACTGAGAATCTGTATGCACACTGATTTCTATGACTCGATCATCGTTATATAAGATATCAAAGTGCAGATGTCTATAAAGCAAATACCTAGGCTTCTTCTCATTGCCTTTATTTTTATTTTCAACCTTTCCAACAAAACCCCATATAGGCAGATCATCATAGTACATATGAAAGTAGTAATCATTCTTAACAGCATCCCTGAACTTTGCTAGATCATTATTGTAGTTGAGTGCAGATCAGAATGCACTTTATTGACAGCAAGCCCCAAAATTGCTCCCACACAAACAGAAAGGTTGTAAGTGTCTTTGAATGATAACAGCAACTATTATAGGTAATACTGGGCAGTTCCACAATCCTTTTTCGAGTTCAGCATCCTTCAGTGGTTTTAATCCAAAGTTTCACGACCACAATCTGCTCATAAACTAAATGTATCCTTGATGCCTTGTAAGGATATCAATCCACACATTATCTATTGATTGTATGTATCTTCCAATAGATAAAAATAAGGGACAACAGTCCACCATTCACCCAGTAATCTCCCCTAATCAACAAATTGGTAAATGGAATAGTACTCATAAATATAGAGCTTCAGTTCACTATACAATTCTGTCATCAATCTACAGGAAAGGGAAGTGCACCTTAAGTTAACTTATGCCTTTTACTGAAGAAAAAATTGCGCCCAGTCATCAAGGATGACTATCTCCACAAATAAAATTCCAGCCACCATTTTGACCTCCGTTCAGTTGTGTTCACCTGGTCAATAGACAGGAGTTTTTCTTGAGGGGATGGAACTGCAATCAAGCTTCTTCCCTGGATCTGTGTAGGCTCAGATGCTGCAACAACGAGCTTCTTACACCCAAAGCTCTGATACCATGTTAAATTTTGAGCTTGATTTATATTTAGATGAACTTTTAGCCTCTTTTTCAACACTTTAGAAATTTCAATTTTCAATCCACAATACTGATTAAGCGCAGTGTAAAAATAAAGATCATATAAGGACACAAAGATTTACCCTGGGGAAACCCAATGAGGGAGAAAACCCCAGCAAAAGATATTCCTCTTTATTAATGAATAAGATTGCAGGTACAAGAAAAACCCCACTGGGGTGCTACAATACAAAATTCACAAGAGCGAGAGGACGACTAAAGACCTTTTGCTTGTGCTGCTAGTAGATCTGAATAATATTGTAGATCTGAACTTGAATACTGCAGATCTAAACTTGTATGTTGTGGATCTGATATTGTATCCTATAGATCTGATCTTGTATGTTATGGATCTGATCTTGTATGCTGTAGGTCTGATCTTGTATGCTATAGATCTGATATGTCTAGCATTGTTCCTCCATGAGGTGCTCTATTTCAGGCAGACATCTCTTACCAACAGATCTTCATGTTTTGCAAGTCCCAGTTTCATTACCCCATACTTTTTATCCTTTTGGATGGTTCGAGACACAAGAGGCCTCGAGATCAAATCTCTTCTTCAAGGTTGGTTAAACATTGCAAGCTCCTTAGTGCCCAACCAATGGATGATGAGAATTCCATTGCCAACTCGTAGTTTGGGTTGGATGTAAGGAGCTATAGGATGATTGTATTCTTTGTTTTTGGGATTCTCTCTGGTTGTTTTCCATATTGTACTTGTGGCCTCTTATGGCTGGGGCTTTCACTTTATGGATTTTCTCTCCTCTCTTTCGATCAATTTTCCCTCTATGGCCTATACCTTGCAGCCCTTTGAAATTTGGGGGTGTGCCTTCATCCATCCCCAAAACATGCAACCCTGTCTGATGACCACTGTGAAACATGGGTAATACATTTGTTTGAAGCTGCCATTATCATTTAATGAGGTGACACTCCTACCTATGGGGCTCCTATCCAAAACATGGAGTCTATCATCAATTGTTTTTGTTGTCAGGCCTTGCAGTTCTTCTGTAAATGCTACTACTACTAATATGAATGTAATTTGTTTTGCTTGGTTTATCATTGAGGCCATGAGAAAATGAGTGCTCAGAATTTGTCATTCTAAACTTGAAAAATTTGGCGAACCTAAAGTTTTAAACATAAATAGTAATCCTTTGTTATGAACTGAAAGATGTTGTCATCATTAGAGCAAGTCTTATAATATGATGTTGAGATGCTAGGTATTGGATCACTAATTAATATAATATGCATTTCAATCTTGTGATTTTACTGTGATGTTGTATAAATGAAGGCTCATTTACTACTCAACATGTGTTTTTGTGGACATTTATCTACTTTCATTTTTGTTATTTCTGGTTCAGACAGAAAAGTTAATATATACTCACTGTTTAATTTTGTAATGATGAGGATGAGTTATACATGTCAGGATACTCATAGGAATGTTTGTTAAACAGTATAAGTAAAATTTTGAGTGATTTCTTACTGTAATGTGCTTGCCTTAGGTGGAGGCATTTTGGTTGAACCTGAGGAAGAAGACGAGAAGCCTTCACATAGACTGAAGTGAAGAAAAGAAAGAACAATCCAAAGTCATGATGGTGTTTTGCCTGGCTTTAATCTTG
Source organism: Picea mariana (assembly GCA_032191745.1). NCBI lineage: Eukaryota > Viridiplantae > Streptophyta > Pinopsida > Pinales > Pinaceae > Picea > Picea mariana. The sequence goes on along the minus strand of JASDQU010738049.1, from coordinate 62,190 downwards.
CAACTGTCTCGACCTGTCGCATGGAGTGGTAATTGTCAACCTAGCATTGAGATTACGTTTCTGCATAGAAGTGTGACAGAATAAATAGGTTCTGTACAATATCATGTTATGATGCCTATAGTGTTGTTCTATGTATACAGTAGCATTGTAGTACATTATTATTTATGTTTCACATGGAGTTTGGTATCCAAAAGTTGCTACTACATGTGTAAATTTTCATTGTCTTCTTCTTTCCAAACTTTAAAATTTTCTTTGTTTTGCAACAATCTTGGAGATATTGATGACTAGAGAATACAAATATAAGAATAATAATAAGATTCTATTTTTAAGGTCACGGCCAAGCCAAACACCAAATTGGTCTATGAGATCTCCTTGTTTGTGGGACAAGGGACCCCCTCCATGCAGCAATTTGATTGCTAAAGTCTACGGAGGTATATATACCCTACCCACTTTTGATTTGAACCTGTGACCTCCAAGGAGGAAACACATGTTCTTGATCTTAGCTATGAAGTTCTATTTTGAATTGGATCTAAGCCATAAGAATTTTAACTATCAAAACCATGTAGAAAAATGTAGTCTTTCTGTGTTTTTAAACTTTAACATGCACATTTCAATTCATGTGTATCAACAACAAGAAACTGGGTAAAGCAGAGTACAATTATCTAGAGTAAGAAGCAGGTATCCTTAGTGTTTCTCCATTGCTCCATTAGTGTCATCCAGCAAGTCTCTGATATGTGATGAAAATCACACATGTTGTGATGACAATTGAAAGGGTAAGTCCTCATACAATACAAGGGATAACAGGTGAGATACAATAAGTGGCGGACCAGTTTTTTCTTCTCTTTGTGGGCCTATATGATGTATTACTTACCTTCTTTTCCATAAGATTCTCTAAGACTTATCATAGGTTCTGGTCCCGCAATCTAGGATTCATTTCCAATGAAGCTTGAAAACTGCTAAAACATAAGTTGAAAATTTGTTTAGAGATCCAATCTACCATGTCTCCAAATTGAGTTGATGTCATTTTGTTAAATTTACCAAACACATATTTCAACCTAGTGGTTTTCTAAATCAAGCATCTCGTGGAGTAAACATATCGAATGTTTTCACTTCTTATTGCATGTTGGGCACTAGCAAAAGTAGAAAGTAGACAGTCTTTTGTCATGTAATTGTTAGTTTTCAGGATTTGGGTTGTTAGTCAAGGAACTTATGGGGTTATTTTTCTTTTTGATAATAAAAACTCTCGTAGATGGTCTATTGACTGCATGGAACCATTTCCCTAGTTGAACTTGTAGTTCTCCAACCATGTTTAGATTTGGTTTAGATTGTGTTAGTTTTTCTGTGTTACTTCAAAAGTGTTTACACCATGATTGGGGTGCTTGATGATATTTTGGGTACATGATGTATATTCAGCCACTGGATGGTCTGAGATGGATTGATGCATGGGAGACGGTCCATGACGGATTTTCATGGTTGAGATCAGGGTTACTGGGAGCGCCCCCCCACTCCCAAGATCTAGAGCGTGCTTCGAGCGGGAGCGTCCAGGAAGGCCCCCCCCAAATCTGGGAGCGCTCTCCAAGGCATTCTTGGATTCTCGCTGCCAACTTTGGAGCATGCTCTCGGAGCTTGGGGGCGCATGCTCCCAAGGCGCTCCCCACATGCTCCTAGGATGTTCCTTGTGTGCTCCCTTAGAGAACCTGCATGCTCCCACGTAAAGAAAAAAAATATCATTTTTTTTTCTAATTTTGATGGAAGGTGGGACCCAGGGTAAGATTAGGGTTTAGGGAAAAGTGAGGAGGAGAATAAAGGATCTCTTCCTCCTCTATTCTCCTCATTCTTTCATCTATGTTTGCTTGAGCTTGGAGGAGAGAGAAAATGAGAGTTTGAAGGAGAGTGCAGATTTGTGAGAGCTTGGAGGAGAGAGCGAAGGAGAGCTTGAAAGACTGAGCAAAGAGGAGCTTGGAGGAGAGAACAAAGGAAACTATCTATCTCAAGTTTCAACTTTCAAGTTTCAAGAGCTAAAGTGGTAAGCACAAACTCCAACTCCCTCATTTCCTTGGGTTAACTTTGTTTATGTTTTTCTCCTCCTCTCCTCTACTACTCTTCCCCATTCCTTCTTCTCCCTCATTTTAATGCAGGTTTTTTATCTAAAACTTGAGAAAATGTTCTTCTTTTGGTTTATCATTCTTTTTTTGGTTCTCATGGTCTTGTTGGGGACTAGGCATCAACGGGACGAAGAGGATAGTGGTCATTCTCATGATGACTCACAATTCATTCTCATGATGACCCACAATAAGTGTTAAATTTAAAGTGACTAACGTCAAACTAGTGTTAACAGAATTGGACCGGAACCGGTAAAACCGGCTGGTCTGACCGGTTCACAGATCCCACCGGTCTGAACCACCCCTCCAAACTTCTTTTGATCGGTTCCGTACGGAACCCGTTTTTTGCCCGAACCGGCCGGTTTTTTTCTCAAACCGGTTTTTTTCCCAGAGTCTTGATGCTTGCTTAATGCTACAGTTGTACTCTGCAATAGTAAATTGTGGATAGTCTGATTAGACATCTCCACATGGCATTGTTGATGAGCACTCCCAATTCACTCCAATAACATTCAAGCCTAACAAAAAGTGGCATCGTTTCATTTGAAGTCTGCAGTTATGAGTTGTAATATTCAGTAACAACATCATTGAAAACACATACGTAGTGGCATATTTCATTGTGGGCATTCACATAAATTATCAATTTCTTCTTGCTCATGGATGATAATTCATTATGAACATGTTTTCAGCATTTGAGTCTGATTTTGGGTTAATCTCAACATTTATGTGTTTGGTAAATAAAGAAATCTCTTGGTTCCAAGTTCCAACTTAGCTACAAACATTGCAAGAGCATATGACACAATTCATTAAAGGGTTTGTTCAAATCTAAGTGGTTAACCGTTAAATACACCTTGCATGTTTTACCTAACTTTATTTGTCAAGGTATAGAATTAACAATGACCACTAAGTCTTTGTTTAAACTAAGTTAGACCACCAAGCATCAAGCAAAATTATCATCCAGCCAAGGAAAAGTGAGACTCCCCCAATCAAAGACCTCCATCAAATGATATGATTCCATGAAGAGAAGGGGCTCCATGAAGATGAATCCACCAAGTTAATCCAATAGCTCCAAGGAACCAACAGCAAATTTCCATTGATGTGATGAAAATCACAAAGTGGAACTTCATACAATATGAGGTGTAACACTCCAGATTCCTAAGTATACATTCCCCACTCCAATTTTGATGGATGCACATGAATATGTATTTTTTTTCAAAATTTGAATATTTTATGTATTTTTAGTGACCGGTTTTTTGATCTGGTTTTTTTTCGGTTCGGTTCCATTTTTTTGGGTAATGCAGTAAACAACTAGCATTGAACAATAGTTTATGAGCATAAATACAAATGACTAAGCAATCTGAAACATAGCAGCGGAAATAAATGAACAATAGACAACATTCAAGTACACATTTGACACAGATTTTTGGGCAATGCCTCTGGAAAAAACCCGAAGGGAAAACCAACCAAGGAAAGATTCTTTTATTGAGCCCACAGGAAAAAAAATTTAGTTTACAACAACAATATTTTCAGCATTAATTACAGCAGTACTTATCTTGAAATCTGTGCCAACATTTCCCCTTGATATGTGCAAACGTTCCTTCATTTCTGTGCCTGAAATCTGCTGCACGACCCTGTACTTTTCTGTTGTATGACGATACGGACTTGACTATCTCGATTGCTATGCATACTTCCTGTACCTTTTTGCACATTGTTGTTTGGATTTACTCCAACATTAAATGCCTCAATTTATGTGCATCAAATGCCATGAAATCTGTGTGTTTCCTGTGCTATACGACCAACATTAAATGTACTGTACGACCTGCTCTAAAATTCGTACTTCACAAATTGTCCTTTAATGGATGTAGCTATCTTGGGATGCATGCCCCCTCTCCTTGCAATGTGTGGCAATCCTTCTTTGCTGCTCTTTTTCTTTCAGCTCTATCTCTCTTGGAAAATGTGTCTCTTCACTTTCCCTCTCAATCTCCCTTGAAAAGTGTGCCCCATCTCTCTCAATAGCTCCTTTTATTTACTCATTAATGAGTAACTGCCCTAGCCCTAGATCTAAATGGCTGAGATTTGGTCTTGCTCCACAAGATCAATGGAATTGACTTAATCTTTCATTGAGTTCACTTAAATCACTTAAGTGACCCAAACTTTATAAAGTCACTTTTATTTATTAAATAATAAAAGACCCCACTTAACTTTATAAAATCACTTTATAAAGTCAAGTCACTAGAAAGAGACATTTGCTCAGTCACTTCTACATGCCTGGCAACGTCAATGCAGAAATACCTCCGAGCTACAAAAACTAACACTCTCTCTTGACAAGGGAGGTACTTATGGAACCTCCACTAGAATCTGTCTCCAACCCCATCATCTCATCCGCTGTTGTAGCTGCTCCCTCTAAAGTAGAAGCCTCTGCCCCCTATGAACTGAAATCCCCTGCTGCTACCTACACTGAACTCTGATCTGGAGACCTATCCATCAAGACATGCCCCTAGGAGTATCCTCACACCTCTGAGCATCCATCGGTGTCATCTCATACCAACTGAGTCCTCTGAGAGTACTGGAAGAAGTGTGAGTCCCCGGTATCAACTCAATTTATGTGCATCAAATGCCATGAAATCTGTGTGTTTCCTGTGATGTACAACCAACATTAAATGTACTGTACGACCTGCTCTAAAATTTGTACTTCACAAATTGTCCTTTAATGGATGTAGCTATCTTGGGATGCATGCCCCCTCTCCTTGCGATGCATGCCAATCCTCCTTTGCTGCTCCTCTTTTCCTTTCAGCGCTATCTCTCTTGGAAAATGTGTCTCTTCACTTTCCCTCTCAATCTCCCTTGAAAAGTGTGCCCCATCTCTCTCAATAGCTCCTTTTATTTACTCATTAATGAGTAACTGCCCTAGCCCTAGATCAATGGAATTGACTTAATCTTTCATCAAGTTCACTTAAATCACTTAAGTGACCCAAACTTTATAAAGTCACTTTTATTCATTAAATAATAAAAGTCCCCTCTTAACTTTATAAAATCACTTTATAAAGTCAAGTCACTAGAAAGAGACATTTGCTCAGTCACTTCTGCATGCTGGGCAACGTCAATGCAGAAATACCTCCAAGCTACAAAAACTAACACTCCCTCTTGGCAAGGGAGGTACTTATGGAACCTCCACTAGAATCTGTCTCCAACCCCATCATCTCATCCGTTGCTGTAGCTGCTCCCTCTAAAGTAGAAGCCTTTGCCCCCTATGAACTGAAAGCTCTTGCTGCTACCTGCATTGAACTTTGATCTGGAGACCTATCCATCCAAGACATGCCCCTAGGGGTCTCCTCACACCTCTGAGCATCCATCGGTGTCATCTCATACCAACTGAGTCCTCTAAGAGTATTGGAAGAAGCATGAGTCCCCGGTATCAACTCACTCTTCCGAGCAACCTGCTCACTCTTTTACACTAACGCTGATTCTGAATCCAAGAATCCACTGAATCCAACCGCACGTTTTCCCAACAACCTATACAACCTCTCATACATGACACCAAGAACTACTGTTGTGTTTGGAGTAGCTCCCTCTAGATATAGAAACACCAGACTACGGAAAAACACAACTCCACATCCTTCAACCTCTAAAGCTGACACTAGGAGTAAATTTACTAGCATCTCTAGAACAAACAACACCTCGGCCAACTCTAGAAAACCTCCTAACTCTAGATGGAATCTCATGCATCCAACCCCTTTCAATGCATGTTTGGTACTAGCCCCATAACCCACATAGCAGTTTGAGTTTATCTCTAAAAAACTAAGGAACACAGACCTCATTCCCGTCATATGCCATGATGCACCACTGTCCACAAACCATGCTTCAATGTCCTCGCACACTAGACAACTATTGCCTGAAAGATAAGTCATCAAAGAAAATTCCTTCTCGAACTTCTCAGTAAACTCAGCAACCTCAGCCGATGTTGATACCTCTGGATCCTTCTTGCTCTTCTTTGTGTTCATACATTGACTAGCGTAGTGGCCAATCTTATTTCAAGCAAAACATTTCACTTTGCTCATGTCCTTCTTCTTGTCTTTGCTCTTTCCCACAAGAGAAACATTTTGCTCGTTTGCACCATCCTCTTCCTTTTTCTGATCTTAACTCTAAGACCCCTCCCAGATCTCGTCCCGAGTAAAGTCATCCCATAGTATGCTCCAATCTAGGAGCTTCTCTCTCCCCACCACACACTTCACGAAAACATTCTAGTATTTGGTAAAGCCTTTTAGGTCTATGTGTAACAACTTCGAGTCTGGAATAATCCCCCCTACAACTGCCAAATCATCCTTCACCTGTCTAAGCTTATGACATAGGAGGCCACACTCTCTCCCTTGGCCATCCTAGTGTTGTGGAGCTTGTCCCTTAGGGCCATTTTCGTGTTCTCGTACAATTTTATCAGTGCATCCCGCATCTCCTTGGCTGTCAGCTTCTTAGCCAAATGTGGAATCAAGTGGTCTTTTACTCCATCCAAGATTATCCTCTGCGCCCTTGCTTCCTTCACCTCATGGAGGTCTAGGGAAATGGGATCTGACAAAGGCATTGTCATTGTGGTACTCACAAATGCCCACAACTTGTTCTCCCTAAGAATAGCTGCAATCCTTACCTTCCACTGTCGATAGTTCGAGATCCCCTCCAACCTATCCTCATACCTGAGACATGAAGTCATCCTTGTCCAACTGACAAAGACTCTTTTTCCCCTTCTTTCTTCCAAGTAAAAAGCCCTGCAAATCACTACTATCCAAGTGCCAAAATCTGTCCACTGAACCTCAAAGCCCAAGCTCTGATACCATGCTAAATTTACTATAACTTTCATCAAACACTTAGTCAAACTCTGATTTCAACCTCCAATAAAGCTTTAATAGTAATGCAGTAAACAACTAGCATTCAATAATAGTTTATGAGCAGAAATACAAATGACTAAGCAATTTGAAACTTAGCATCGAAATTAAATGAACAGTAGACAGCATTCAAGTACACATTTGACACAAAGATTTTTGGGCAATGCCCCTGGAAAAACCCCGAAGGGAACACCAACCAAGGAGAGATTCTTTTATTGAGCTCAAATAAAAAATTTCTGATTTTACAACAACAATCGTTTCAACATTAATTACAACAGTACTTATCTTGAAATATGTGCCAACTGGGGGGATTCATGAGAAGCCATCGTCCGCTCCCACCATACTTACCACTTTCCATCTTTCTCCCACTCATCCATCCCATTACACTGGCCCGGGCATTGGGTTGGCCAAATATTTAAGGGTTGTACCTTACTTTGTGGGAAGAAGGGGCTAAAGGCCCAGAGGGTAAAAGTAGTTGGGAAAAGATAGAAGCCAAAGAATGAAACCTTGAGATGCTTCACCCAGGGATCCTCGAAAAAGCAGTAAAAAGCTTCTCAGCAAGAAACAGAGGGAACCATAAAAATAATAAAACAAGACCTATTTAGAGGATAGGGGGTCTCATCATGAGCCAACCTATTAGGTCCATGGGCATGCAGCGGTATGACACTACCAACAGCTGGTCACCACGCCAAGGTAGTGGGCCAGTGGCTCTTGGTGGCATAACCAAGAGAAAGGGGGTCTCATCACGAGCCAACCTTTTCATTTCCGTGAAATACTTGTGGGTAACATTACCACCACTGGTCACCACGCCAGGGCAGTGTCCCCTGACTATCTTCTTGACAGAAAAAACAATAAGATTAAAGACAAAAGCCATGAATGGGCTTGGAAACATTTGCATCCATGACAGGTGCAGCTCACCCTCTAACAGAGGCACCCACATGTAAGCCATACATTTCCTTGCTATCACTGCACCCCTTGCCCAAACATCCCTTACCACCTCATCCACTCACATGGCTTGGATTTGATTTCTCTCGGAAACACCCCACATCCAATGAGCATTAGCCCAATAGGATGTCCTAGTGTTTCCTTCAAACTTGGCTTGTAGATTAGTATAATGTCTTTGAGCACTTGTTCGGGTAAAGGGGGTTTTATGCACATATTTAATAAAATTGATGATTAAATGTGATTGACATTGCTATGATCCTTGTGACTTATGAGCCCATGGAGGGCGTATTTGTTGATGTTATAGGACCATACCCGATGGACAGGTAGACATGGGGAGATGATCAATTCAGACCTCCATGGGGCTGAAAGCCCACTAGATGGATGTTGAGACCCCGACAGGGGCAGAGATAGATCAGAGGATTGCACCGGAGGAAGAGGAGGGCGTTCCACTAGAGGCAGCTTGGCAAACCTGTACCCAGGGGGGTTGTGCCCTTTCCACCAAAACGTAGGCCTTGGAAGGCCCATGACATCACCCAAAACACCCATGATGTCATCTAGTTCTTTTGAAGGTTTTGGGAGGCAGTGGTGTGCCAAGTGGCATGTGTAGCAGGTTCCTGAGGCCCAAGAAGGCCTAACGTTTTACCCCAGGAGGCCAACGTTGCCCTAAAAGGGCCTAACGTCACCCTAAAGGGGCATGATGTCATCATTTATGCTTGATTTAGGGTTTTAAATGTGACATTTAATGTAAAACAATATTTTGATGTAAATTTGGCCATGTCGACCTTTTTGACCTAAAATAAAATTAAAGGTCATTGGTATGGTATAAGTAGAGAGCTAAAACTCTCTTTTTCTCATCATCTTTCACTCACACTTGTGTGAGGTCTAAAATTTGCGCCCTCTTGGGGCTCATTGGCTGAAATTCTAGTGCACACTTGTTGAAGGAGGGTTATTTTTGGTGAAATTGGCATTTTTCTTCGTAGAAAGTTTACAACTAAGGTTTTGCTTGATGATACTTGGTGAATGTGAATAAATTTTTGTAATTCTTCTCTTACTTGAATGGTTATAGTGTTTTACTTTACATTTTGTTAATTTATGAAATTGCTAGCTCAAACCCTAGGGATCAAGCACATGTTATTGTCATTGTTCCAATTGCTATCTACCTACTAGATTGTGCCAAGGAGTTGTTTTCTTTTGGAGCCATTGCTAGGGCCTTGCCATTGCAACACCCTAGTATTTGTCCTTCATTTTTGCCGATTTTATCTTATCATTGAGTTAAAGAAGGAGGAAAACCTACGAAGGCCTAGGCTTACCTACACCTTAGTAATCGTTTTCCGCTAGGGTTTGGTGGTTGAAGCCTTGGCTTACCAACACTTCATCCATCAAATTCCTCTTGTCTTTGGCTCTATTACTATCATCTTGCTCCTTCAATTCTTGCAACCACTTATTGAATCCATTTTGCCCTATGAAGACACTGGTCTAAGATCTCTCTCTCTTGAGTGTTTTGATCACAACTTTCAAACATCCAAACCTTTGAACAACTACTAACCCCTTCTAACCCTAGTTTAGATGGATCTGGTAACCTTATAGCTGCTACTATTCTTTTGAGTTACGACCATATTTTGCAGCATTTAAAGCTACTCTAAGCATTTGAAAGGATTGACTGATGCATATCCTTGCTTATGATGAATGTTGGTGTTATGATATTGATGATTAATCATTTCTGCTCATTTTGAAGTTTCTCTAAGGCATTAATTGTGAATTATTGTCTTGTGATTATTGTTGCTATACATCTTGGTTTACTTCATCAATATATTAGTCAATTTCATTTACTGAGAAAGTCTCTGATTATATGAAGTGCTAACCAACAAGTGCTCTTGCAAAATATAATTTTATGTTACTTTGTTCTGGGTAGGTACACTTTTGGTTTTATTATCTCTTTATTGACTATTTAGTCAGACTTTTTGATCGGTGGTGACTTGTGAGAGGGAAACGTTTACTTGGCCTTTATCCTTTGCCTTCTCAAAACCCTAGGTCACCGAGAACGTCTCCCCTGGGCCTACCACCCTAAATAGAAAGAGACATCCTATTGAGGTGACAGTGATAGGATAGTCTCCCATTACGTCAATTTGTCTTCATTTACCTTTCCTTTCTATCAAAGTACAAATTGCGCTATAACAAGTATAACCATACAGTCTGAAGTCATGATCTCCAGTATAATAGAGACCATAATCCAACGTACCCTTAAGGTATATCATCACATGCTTTGAAACTACAAGGTGGTATTCTGATATTCTTGGTAACTGCATCTGTAACTACTGCAGCTAAGTATTTTTCTTGTTCTGTGGCTTTGGGATTTTCTGTTTGGTGAGCTATCTTTGGAGAAAGATGAAGTCTCTTGGTTATAGGTTGGTTCTAGTGTTGCTTCCGAAATCATTCTATCTAGAAAAGGTTATGGTGCTCAAGGGTGGTTGCGTGCCTATGGTTGGGTGACACTACTGATATTGTCTATGGTAAAAGGAGCACATCGAATATTTTAACAAGAATCCCACAGGTTGGGAAGAGCATCCTGGAGCTCTTGTGCATAAAGGATGGAGGGAGTTTCCTTTGGAGGGCACCTTGGCATCAATTGGGGACGATATTGCATTCCTCTTGCAGTTGGACATGGCCTTTGGAGGCCTATGATGTCACCCTCTAGCCTCGACGTCACCTTTTCGGGCTAGGGTTTGATGGATGGAGTGGTTTCGTAGATGATTATCATGGCTTAAGGGTGAGGACACACCTCATTTCACACTCATTCACCCTTGGAGCATGCCACATGGCCTTTGGAGGCCCAACGTCACTCTTATAGGGCATGACGTCACCCTTTTTAGGGTTTTATTTATGTATTTTGTATTTTGTGACTTGTCATATTATTAGAGGCAAATTAAGGGGTCGACCCCACTTGTTTTAAGTTGTTGACAAATTATGTGGGCAAACTATGTTGAGGTTGCCTCTTATAAAAAAGGCAAGCCTTATTTTGTTTATATCGTCAGAACTCACCATTTGTGAGACAAAGTCTGGAATTGTTTCCCTATTTGGATATCTCGCTCTTCTACACTCATGCGCTATCTTTGGAGGGTTAAATTGTGGATATTTTTGCTGATTTTGGAGGGAATTTTCTGCAATTAGGGTTTTTATCTCATGGTTTCTTGGTGATGTAAGTGAATTTTCTGCAATTTCATTTTTATGGTATTTATGTTTCATGGTAAATTTACTTTTTCTTGCTAGACGTCTTGCTTGATGAAACCCTAAGAGAGGAGCATAAGTGATTCCTCCTCTCACAAGATTAATTTTGTCCAAAATTTGTGAAGAAATGCTTGGTAGGGTTAGACTCCTAAATCCCTAAAGTGTTAGCACTCTAGGAATTTAGCCCTAGAAATTTTATTTTTACCTAGTTGAAGCTTCAAGAAGGTATACAAGCTTTCTAGGGCCCAAATGTGCTTGCACCCTGTTACTGTCCTTATACACACCTATTAATGCGGAGAAGTCTCCAACCCACTTGGTGTGTCCTTAGAGACACAATGTCTAAGTTCAAGCCCACGTCACCTCGACTTGAACCTCTTTTGTCTAGGCTTACTCCTAGGGAAGCCAAGGGGGGTAGACCCTAATTACGATGTAAGTTATTAAATGAATTCTAGGAGTTAATTTTATTTTGTTAAAGGTAAAGGGGAGCTAGCCTATATGAGAGGCTGCAAATGCAATGCACACCTTTAATGAAAATCAACCCTTTCCCTAAGGTCAACTAAGACTAGTGCCTAAATGTTGGGAAAGGAGTCAATTAAAGTTACAACAAAAGAATTGAGTACAATTATACAACAAATAAACAATGCTATGGGATATCAACAACAGTGTTGAAAAAATCGTCGATTTTTCACGACTTTTTGTAAAAGTCGTGACTTTTTACCCTGAGCCGACTTTTACTCTTGAAAAAATCGCGACTTTTTGTAAAAATCGCCGAATTTTACTAAAAATCGCCGACTTTTACCCAAAAAGTCCCGACTTTGACCAAAAAGTCTCCGAACGCAGGGAACCCGCGGTCATTAGGGATTTTTTTTTTTTTGGGTCATTTGTGTTTTTTTGCTTGTGGAGAAGGAAGGAGAAGGGTTTGTGGTCTTCCTCAATCACTATGGAGGCAACTTAACAACCATCATCATCACCATCAAGGATTTCTAAGTGGAGCAAGGGTTCAATTTCATTTGCCAACCGGTGTTGAATCTTCCATTCATAGGTATGTATCTAAATCCCTCCCTTCATAGGAGGAGTGGCCTGAAGACATCATGGAGGGTGATGTGCAAAGATCAGCACAACCTTCTACACTTATTGATACACCTACTCCTGCACACACCAGTGGTCATCCACTATCAAATACAGGGCCTTCTACTGTCAGGGGCAGGCCTGACAAGCAACCCTTTATCTTTTCTCGTAAAAGGGGGAGAGGCAGAGGCCGACATTGATATTAGATAGCTAGCTGCTAGTTTTGTTTCATTTTTCATTGTATATTAGACATCTACACACTCCATCATGATGATGAATCATGAGATACATTTTATAATTATATAAGTGATGTTGTTTTGTAATGGAGAGGCCCTTCAACACTCAATATCGACTTTGATGTATAATTTTTTATTTGGCATCCACTAGTAACTACATATATATCAGTGATTTCTCCATATTTATGTGCCAATGTGTTTATCTGATGTTTATGTTGCTTTATATGTTTAAAATTTTGAAAAAAATGAATATATTTTGTATTTTTTAATGTTTGTCATGGTTTTCCGATTTTTTGCCGACTTTTGCCGAAAAGATTTTTTTCGAATCCTCGCTGACTTTTTGTCGATGCCAACTTAATCAACACTGATCAACAATAAATAAAGGAAATTACTTTACACTTTAAATCAATTAAGAATGTTATCTACAAATTGAAATACAACATGAGATATATATGTACTATGAAATGAACAACTAAATGATTATACAACTATATCCAAAAAAATAGAAAATATTCTAACTCAATAAGCAATGAAGCATCAATACATGGAATACTCACAATGAGAGTGATAGCTAGAAAAGGACTTGAAAAATAAAGTTTCTTTAAAAGTGAAAATGCTTTGAAAATAAAAGTATTTAAAATGTAAATTGCTTTGAAAATGAGATTGCAAATGTTGTGAATGTAGTGTGTAGGTTGATTTTAATAAATTTTAGGGCTCTCTTTGATTAGGGGAATTAAATGTGAAGATACAAGCCTAAACTATGTGACTACCCCAAACCATTATCCTCTCAACCAAAAGGAAGTGTTGGGTGCTCAATAAGAAGGGAAAACAAGGCCCTTCCTTAGCTCCACAGGTCAAAACAAAGAACTTGGGCACTCAACAAGGGGGACACCTAGTGTTGTGAGATTATCCCTGATCTAGCACTCCAAGTATCTTCCACGAGCCTCTTTTTTGGTGGAAAAAACAATAACGATTGGATGCCTAATTACTAAACTCTCAACCTTTGCCCTTTCTTGTCACCCAGGATCCACAAAGTGGCAAGGGGAGAGAATACGGGGCAATGGTGGAGCACAAATATGATTACTTTTGCAATAATTTTAAAAGTATACAAGCCTTCCGTTATTGCAAGGATGGCTTATGCCAATCTCTTTGCAAGATGGGGCAAAAGTAAATAATTTGAAATGCTTTAAATTTTGCTTAGAAAATTAAATTGCAACCCCACAACAATGGCACAAGTGGAGGACTAGCCCACTGTTTTGGCCAAGGTGTGTATAATTGAAAGAATTAGAATTACTTGAAGGAAAAAGCAACCTCAACAATGGCACAAGTAGAGGACTAGCCTACTGTTTTGTCCAAGTTGGGTAGAATGAAAGAGAATTAAAAGACTTGGAAATAAATGAGCAACCCCACAACAATGGCACAAGTGGAGAACTAGCCTACCATTTTGGCCAAGGTGGGTGTAAAAGGAAATGCAAGAAAATAAAACTACTTCTAGCCTTCACGATTTTGCAAGGATGGCTTAGGCCAATCTCTTTGCAAGGTGTGGGAAATATTCTCTAACTTATTACAATATCAATTTTTTTATATCAATTTGAGAGAAGGAAAACCCAAGAGACTCTCTCGGGTTGCTTACAATGGTTTAGAAGAAGAATATGAAGGGGGATTTGATATCCCAACTTTAGAATGCCTTTTGAAGGCCTTTGGAGCTCAAAACAAGTAGCACCTTTTCCTTGTTGTTGAAAATCTGCATAAAAATCAGCAAAGCATGTTTTCTAGAAAATGATACAAAACCAAGAATCTTGTTAACTTAGATTAGCCCAATGAAACACCAATTTAATTGTAAAGTTCTGATATGAAAGGGAAACTCTTAGTGTCTATTCTAGATCATAACAATGCTTGTAGATGAGAGAAAGGAAGAAAAGAATATTAGACAAATAATGGAAACTTTGGATGGTTGAATGAGTGAGTTTCCACTCTAAATATCAGTCCTCCAACCCTTTAGTGACCTACAAACAAGTATGCCTTTTCTACACAAGAAAACAAGGAGTTGAGAGTATCCAAAAAGCTTGCAAAATACTTTCCAAACTTTAAAAGAAACTATCACAAAATCAATAACAATATTACTACTAATTACACCTAAGCAAAATACTTTGTTTGAGTCTCCAAGTAAAACTAGTGAAAACAAAAATGCAAGAAATGAAATGTAGTTGTATCACCTCACAAGAACACAATGAAAGACACCAAGAAGACTCCCAATGCACACCATAGATTCTCCAAATCTTCCTTTATTATTCACAAAATATTGCTACAAATACTTGTAGCAAGATTTACAATGAGAGAGCATGAGAGAGAGGGAGAAAAGAGGAGAAATTTTGGCATAATAGACTTGCTATGAGAATAGATCAATAAATGAGGAGGAGATACTCTTATTTATAGGTGAGGAAGAGGAGAGACCCCACTTGGATGAGCTCCAAGTGTCACATATCCAAGGGGGGAGTGTCTCCTCAAGGGGGGCACACTTTTAGGGAAAGAGAGGTGTGTGAGTGTTGATGGGTGAGTGGGGAAGGGGGAAACCACCTTTCCCATTAATAAAAAGTGTATTTAGGGTGAAAGAGGGGTACTACCAAAGTTTTTTGGGCCCTCTTACATTAAATTTTTATTTCCCATGGCTTCAGGAGCAAGGGGTCGCCCCTCTTCTAAGGAGATGTTCATTGTGGGTTGTTGGCTAAGCAAAGGGGGCCTTTTTAAGTTGAATATAATTTTACCAACTTAGGAAATACATTTGGGATCCTTTTTCCACTCTCTCTCATGACTTTAGTGACTTTTACAAAATTTGACTATTTTAATTAAGCCAATTACATGCTGATTTTTGACTGACTTGGACTCCTCATGGACAAAGACCTAACAAAACTTGTCCAAATGAGCTGAGACTTGGTACAAGGGTGCAGTGGTTCATAAAGCATTTTATTTGAGTATTCATACCCCTATACAAAATTCCCAAGGACTGTTTTTTTTACATTTTACATAAAAAATAATTAAAAATCTCCAGTTTGCGGGAATTTTAATTATTTAAAAAATCCTATCAAAACTTGACGGAATTCCGCAAGACTCTATGAAATGTCTAGCATGGTCATTTTAAACACTCCTAGACCTTAGTTACCCCCTGGGCTCGATCATTAGAACGCCTTTCACCACTTTGAAGAATTATTGTGAGTGAAAAACTCAAGGATAATTAAAATTGCAGTTAAGCAAGGTTAATTACTTGAGGAAAAAAAACACTCAATGAAAAAACTTCCCTAATGATAAATTCCTAGGTAACTAGACAAAAATTTACTCATGCTAGCATATTACAATATTATCCCACGCAGGTGAGTGGAAACTCCAATTACATAGAAAAGTGTGTCGGGGTCAAAATTTGCTCTGTCAAAATGGTTGTACCAATAGGTACATATCTTCATGGAACATGGATTTGATCCCTAGTTGAAATAGGTGGTCAACACACCCTATAAATCATTCTTCTCAAGATCCAACCTCTAAGGCCATAATGTGCTAGCACCTTAGTGATTGAATCCTATCTTTGCAACTAGATCAAGCTCCAAGTTTAGTTGCATTTGTTGTTATAAGACTCCATAACCCTTAAAGACATTGGTTTATAGCTCTCTTGTGGTGAAATTGATCAAAAAACACTCTCTTTCAACTCTCTTAAGCTCTCTACTAACTTTACTAACACTAATACTAACTAACTTTCTAGTAAACTTCTTGTTGTTGCAAAAGTTTGTTACAAACACCTGATAACACTTTAATTTGCTGCATACATTCTTGAAAAAGTGGCCTAACATATTCAGAAATTGCATTTAACAATTGGATATTACCCTAGTGGTTGTGTGCTAAGTTTTCATTGTCAATTGTTGCATTTCTGATCAATAATTATTGTTGCTGTTAAAATTTATTTACCTGTGTTGTAGTATTGTTCATTGTTGCAAATTCATAACAACCATAGCAACTTTCATTGTCTAGTGTCTTCAAGAGGTATTTAATGCATGTTTGGACATGGTAATTATCACATATATGCTATAAATTGTTTTTGTTACGGGAAGGTACACAAACAACTTCATATCTCTTCTACTACATTGACCTAGACCAATCGTTAGGTGATCAAGAGAGGGGGTGGTAGGCTTGGCTACTATGCTTGTTCCTTTGATCCCTTGAGGTCACCAAGGAAATATCCCTTGTGGTGGAACTCTTCCATCACTAAAACGAGGAAAGTTCTTACTAAGGTGACAATGGTAGGATCTTGCATTGTTATGCAAGATCTGGGGACTTGTGGTGGAGCTTTGCACAAGTACAAATCCTGCTATAACAATACTCATATTCATATTCACTCTTCTGTGGAGATGTGATCTTGGAGAGGAGTGTGCACTAGTTCTCTCTCTCTCTCTCTCTCTCTCTCTCTCTCTCTCTCTCTCTCT
>JASDQU010738049.1:0-45254 GCA_032191745.1 Picea mariana | reverse complement strand
CCCCCCCCAAATCTGGGAGCGCTCTCCAAGGCATTCTTGGATTCTCGCTGCCAACTTTGGAGCATGCTCTCGGAGCTTGGGGGCGCATGCTCCCAAGGCGCTCCCCACATGCTCCTAGGATGTTCCTTGTGTGCTCCCTTAGAGAACCTGCATGCTCCCACGTAAAGAAAAAAAATATCATTTTTTTTTCTAATTTTGATGGAAGGTGGGACCCAGGGTAAGATTAGGGTTTAGGGAAAAGTGAGGAGGAGAATAAAGGATCTCTTCCTCCTCTATTCTCCTCATTCTTTCATCTATGTTTGCTTGAGCTTGGAGGAGAGAGAAAATGAGAGTTTGAAGGAGAGTGCAGATTTGTGAGAGCTTGGAGGAGAGAGCGAAGGAGAGCTTGAAAGACTGAGCAAAGAGGAGCTTGGAGGAGAGAACAAAGGAAACTATCTATCTCAAGTTTCAACTTTCAAGTTTCAAGAGCTAAAGTGGTAAGCACAAACTCCAACTCCCTCATTTCCTTGGGTTAACTTTGTTTATGTTTTTCTCCTCCTCTCCTCTACTACTCTTCCCCATTCCTTCTTCTCCCTCATTTTAATGCAGGTTTTTTATCTAAAACTTGAGAAAATGTTCTTCTTTTGGTTTATCATTCTTTTTTTGGTTCTCATGGTCTTGTTGGGGACTAGGCATCAACGGGACGAAGAGGATAGTGGTCATTCTCATGATGACTCACAATTCATTCTCATGATGACCCACAATAAGTGTTAAATTTAAAGTGACTAACGTCAAACTAGTGTTAACAGAATTGGACCGGAACCGGTAAAACCGGCTGGTCTGACCGGTTCACAGATCCCACCGGTCTGAACCACCCCTCCAAACTTCTTTTGATCGGTTCCGTACGGAACCCGTTTTTTGCCCGAACCGGCCGGTTTTTTTCTCAAACCGGTTTTTTTCCCAGAGTCTTGATGCTTGCTTAATGCTACAGTTGTACTCTGCAATAGTAAATTGTGGATAGTCTGATTAGACATCTCCACATGGCATTGTTGATGAGCACTCCCAATTCACTCCAATAACATTCAAGCCTAACAAAAAGTGGCATCGTTTCATTTGAAGTCTGCAGTTATGAGTTGTAATATTCAGTAACAACATCATTGAAAACACATACGTAGTGGCATATTTCATTGTGGGCATTCACATAAATTATCAATTTCTTCTTGCTCATGGATGATAATTCATTATGAACATGTTTTCAGCATTTGAGTCTGATTTTGGGTTAATCTCAACATTTATGTGTTTGGTAAATAAAGAAATCTCTTGGTTCCAAGTTCCAACTTAGCTACAAACATTGCAAGAGCATATGACACAATTCATTAAAGGGTTTGTTCAAATCTAAGTGGTTAACCGTTAAATACACCTTGCATGTTTTACCTAACTTTATTTGTCAAGGTATAGAATTAACAATGACCACTAAGTCTTTGTTTAAACTAAGTTAGACCACCAAGCATCAAGCAAAATTATCATCCAGCCAAGGAAAAGTGAGACTCCCCCAATCAAAGACCTCCATCAAATGATATGATTCCATGAAGAGAAGGGGCTCCATGAAGATGAATCCACCAAGTTAATCCAATAGCTCCAAGGAACCAACAGCAAATTTCCATTGATGTGATGAAAATCACAAAGTGGAACTTCATACAATATGAGGTGTAACACTCCAGATTCCTAAGTATACATTCCCCACTCCAATTTTGATGGATGCACATGAATATGTATTTTTTTTCAAAATTTGAATATTTTATGTATTTTTAGTGACCGGTTTTTTGATCTGGTTTTTTTTCGGTTCGGTTCCATTTTTTTGGGTAATGCAGTAAACAACTAGCATTGAACAATAGTTTATGAGCATAAATACAAATGACTAAGCAATCTGAAACATAGCAGCGGAAATAAATGAACAATAGACAACATTCAAGTACACATTTGACACAGATTTTTGGGCAATGCCTCTGGAAAAAACCCGAAGGGAAAACCAACCAAGGAAAGATTCTTTTATTGAGCCCACAGGAAAAAAAATTTAGTTTACAACAACAATATTTTCAGCATTAATTACAGCAGTACTTATCTTGAAATCTGTGCCAACATTTCCCCTTGATATGTGCAAACGTTCCTTCATTTCTGTGCCTGAAATCTGCTGCACGACCCTGTACTTTTCTGTTGTATGACGATACGGACTTGACTATCTCGATTGCTATGCATACTTCCTGTACCTTTTTGCACATTGTTGTTTGGATTTACTCCAACATTAAATGCCTCAATTTATGTGCATCAAATGCCATGAAATCTGTGTGTTTCCTGTGCTATACGACCAACATTAAATGTACTGTACGACCTGCTCTAAAATTCGTACTTCACAAATTGTCCTTTAATGGATGTAGCTATCTTGGGATGCATGCCCCCTCTCCTTGCAATGTGTGGCAATCCTTCTTTGCTGCTCTTTTTCTTTCAGCTCTATCTCTCTTGGAAAATGTGTCTCTTCACTTTCCCTCTCAATCTCCCTTGAAAAGTGTGCCCCATCTCTCTCAATAGCTCCTTTTATTTACTCATTAATGAGTAACTGCCCTAGCCCTAGATCTAAATGGCTGAGATTTGGTCTTGCTCCACAAGATCAATGGAATTGACTTAATCTTTCATTGAGTTCACTTAAATCACTTAAGTGACCCAAACTTTATAAAGTCACTTTTATTTATTAAATAATAAAAGACCCCACTTAACTTTATAAAATCACTTTATAAAGTCAAGTCACTAGAAAGAGACATTTGCTCAGTCACTTCTACATGCCTGGCAACGTCAATGCAGAAATACCTCCGAGCTACAAAAACTAACACTCTCTCTTGACAAGGGAGGTACTTATGGAACCTCCACTAGAATCTGTCTCCAACCCCATCATCTCATCCGCTGTTGTAGCTGCTCCCTCTAAAGTAGAAGCCTCTGCCCCCTATGAACTGAAATCCCCTGCTGCTACCTACACTGAACTCTGATCTGGAGACCTATCCATCAAGACATGCCCCTAGGAGTATCCTCACACCTCTGAGCATCCATCGGTGTCATCTCATACCAACTGAGTCCTCTGAGAGTACTGGAAGAAGTGTGAGTCCCCGGTATCAACTCAATTTATGTGCATCAAATGCCATGAAATCTGTGTGTTTCCTGTGATGTACAACCAACATTAAATGTACTGTACGACCTGCTCTAAAATTTGTACTTCACAAATTGTCCTTTAATGGATGTAGCTATCTTGGGATGCATGCCCCCTCTCCTTGCGATGCATGCCAATCCTCCTTTGCTGCTCCTCTTTTCCTTTCAGCGCTATCTCTCTTGGAAAATGTGTCTCTTCACTTTCCCTCTCAATCTCCCTTGAAAAGTGTGCCCCATCTCTCTCAATAGCTCCTTTTATTTACTCATTAATGAGTAACTGCCCTAGCCCTAGATCAATGGAATTGACTTAATCTTTCATCAAGTTCACTTAAATCACTTAAGTGACCCAAACTTTATAAAGTCACTTTTATTCATTAAATAATAAAAGTCCCCTCTTAACTTTATAAAATCACTTTATAAAGTCAAGTCACTAGAAAGAGACATTTGCTCAGTCACTTCTGCATGCTGGGCAACGTCAATGCAGAAATACCTCCAAGCTACAAAAACTAACACTCCCTCTTGGCAAGGGAGGTACTTATGGAACCTCCACTAGAATCTGTCTCCAACCCCATCATCTCATCCGTTGCTGTAGCTGCTCCCTCTAAAGTAGAAGCCTTTGCCCCCTATGAACTGAAAGCTCTTGCTGCTACCTGCATTGAACTTTGATCTGGAGACCTATCCATCCAAGACATGCCCCTAGGGGTCTCCTCACACCTCTGAGCATCCATCGGTGTCATCTCATACCAACTGAGTCCTCTAAGAGTATTGGAAGAAGCATGAGTCCCCGGTATCAACTCACTCTTCCGAGCAACCTGCTCACTCTTTTACACTAACGCTGATTCTGAATCCAAGAATCCACTGAATCCAACCGCACGTTTTCCCAACAACCTATACAACCTCTCATACATGACACCAAGAACTACTGTTGTGTTTGGAGTAGCTCCCTCTAGATATAGAAACACCAGACTACGGAAAAACACAACTCCACATCCTTCAACCTCTAAAGCTGACACTAGGAGTAAATTTACTAGCATCTCTAGAACAAACAACACCTCGGCCAACTCTAGAAAACCTCCTAACTCTAGATGGAATCTCATGCATCCAACCCCTTTCAATGCATGTTTGGTACTAGCCCCATAACCCACATAGCAGTTTGAGTTTATCTCTAAAAAACTAAGGAACACAGACCTCATTCCCGTCATATGCCATGATGCACCACTGTCCACAAACCATGCTTCAATGTCCTCGCACACTAGACAACTATTGCCTGAAAGATAAGTCATCAAAGAAAATTCCTTCTCGAACTTCTCAGTAAACTCAGCAACCTCAGCCGATGTTGATACCTCTGGATCCTTCTTGCTCTTCTTTGTGTTCATACATTGACTAGCGTAGTGGCCAATCTTATTTCAAGCAAAACATTTCACTTTGCTCATGTCCTTCTTCTTGTCTTTGCTCTTTCCCACAAGAGAAACATTTTGCTCGTTTGCACCATCCTCTTCCTTTTTCTGATCTTAACTCTAAGACCCCTCCCAGATCTCGTCCCGAGTAAAGTCATCCCATAGTATGCTCCAATCTAGGAGCTTCTCTCTCCCCACCACACACTTCACGAAAACATTCTAGTATTTGGTAAAGCCTTTTAGGTCTATGTGTAACAACTTCGAGTCTGGAATAATCCCCCCTACAACTGCCAAATCATCCTTCACCTGTCTAAGCTTATGACATAGGAGGCCACACTCTCTCCCTTGGCCATCCTAGTGTTGTGGAGCTTGTCCCTTAGGGCCATTTTCGTGTTCTCGTACAATTTTATCAGTGCATCCCGCATCTCCTTGGCTGTCAGCTTCTTAGCCAAATGTGGAATCAAGTGGTCTTTTACTCCATCCAAGATTATCCTCTGCGCCCTTGCTTCCTTCACCTCATGGAGGTCTAGGGAAATGGGATCTGACAAAGGCATTGTCATTGTGGTACTCACAAATGCCCACAACTTGTTCTCCCTAAGAATAGCTGCAATCCTTACCTTCCACTGTCGATAGTTCGAGATCCCCTCCAACCTATCCTCATACCTGAGACATGAAGTCATCCTTGTCCAACTGACAAAGACTCTTTTTCCCCTTCTTTCTTCCAAGTAAAAAGCCCTGCAAATCACTACTATCCAAGTGCCAAAATCTGTCCACTGAACCTCAAAGCCCAAGCTCTGATACCATGCTAAATTTACTATAACTTTCATCAAACACTTAGTCAAACTCTGATTTCAACCTCCAATAAAGCTTTAATAGTAATGCAGTAAACAACTAGCATTCAATAATAGTTTATGAGCAGAAATACAAATGACTAAGCAATTTGAAACTTAGCATCGAAATTAAATGAACAGTAGACAGCATTCAAGTACACATTTGACACAAAGATTTTTGGGCAATGCCCCTGGAAAAACCCCGAAGGGAACACCAACCAAGGAGAGATTCTTTTATTGAGCTCAAATAAAAAATTTCTGATTTTACAACAACAATCGTTTCAACATTAATTACAACAGTACTTATCTTGAAATATGTGCCAACTGGGGGGATTCATGAGAAGCCATCGTCCGCTCCCACCATACTTACCACTTTCCATCTTTCTCCCACTCATCCATCCCA
Source organism: Picea mariana (assembly GCA_032191745.1). Lineage (NCBI taxonomy): Eukaryota > Viridiplantae > Streptophyta > Pinopsida > Pinales > Pinaceae > Picea > Picea mariana. The sequence goes on along the minus strand of JASDQU010738049.1, from coordinate 39,450 downwards.
TTACACTGGCCCGGGCATTGGGTTGGCCAAATATTTAAGGGTTGTACCTTACTTTGTGGGAAGAAGGGGCTAAAGGCCCAGAGGGTAAAAGTAGTTGGGAAAAGATAGAAGCCAAAGAATGAAACCTTGAGATGCTTCACCCAGGGATCCTCGAAAAAGCAGTAAAAAGCTTCTCAGCAAGAAACAGAGGGAACCATAAAAATAATAAAACAAGACCTATTTAGAGGATAGGGGGTCTCATCATGAGCCAACCTATTAGGTCCATGGGCATGCAGCGGTATGACACTACCAACAGCTGGTCACCACGCCAAGGTAGTGGGCCAGTGGCTCTTGGTGGCATAACCAAGAGAAAGGGGGTCTCATCACGAGCCAACCTTTTCATTTCCGTGAAATACTTGTGGGTAACATTACCACCACTGGTCACCACGCCAGGGCAGTGTCCCCTGACTATCTTCTTGACAGAAAAAACAATAAGATTAAAGACAAAAGCCATGAATGGGCTTGGAAACATTTGCATCCATGACAGGTGCAGCTCACCCTCTAACAGAGGCACCCACATGTAAGCCATACATTTCCTTGCTATCACTGCACCCCTTGCCCAAACATCCCTTACCACCTCATCCACTCACATGGCTTGGATTTGATTTCTCTCGGAAACACCCCACATCCAATGAGCATTAGCCCAATAGGATGTCCTAGTGTTTCCTTCAAACTTGGCTTGTAGATTAGTATAATGTCTTTGAGCACTTGTTCGGGTAAAGGGGGTTTTATGCACATATTTAATAAAATTGATGATTAAATGTGATTGACATTGCTATGATCCTTGTGACTTATGAGCCCATGGAGGGCGTATTTGTTGATGTTATAGGACCATACCCGATGGACAGGTAGACATGGGGAGATGATCAATTCAGACCTCCATGGGGCTGAAAGCCCACTAGATGGATGTTGAGACCCCGACAGGGGCAGAGATAGATCAGAGGATTGCACCGGAGGAAGAGGAGGGCGTTCCACTAGAGGCAGCTTGGCAAACCTGTACCCAGGGGGGTTGTGCCCTTTCCACCAAAACGTAGGCCTTGGAAGGCCCATGACATCACCCAAAACACCCATGATGTCATCTAGTTCTTTTGAAGGTTTTGGGAGGCAGTGGTGTGCCAAGTGGCATGTGTAGCAGGTTCCTGAGGCCCAAGAAGGCCTAACGTTTTACCCCAGGAGGCCAACGTTGCCCTAAAAGGGCCTAACGTCACCCTAAAGGGGCATGATGTCATCATTTATGCTTGATTTAGGGTTTTAAATGTGACATTTAATGTAAAACAATATTTTGATGTAAATTTGGCCATGTCGACCTTTTTGACCTAAAATAAAATTAAAGGTCATTGGTATGGTATAAGTAGAGAGCTAAAACTCTCTTTTTCTCATCATCTTTCACTCACACTTGTGTGAGGTCTAAAATTTGCGCCCTCTTGGGGCTCATTGGCTGAAATTCTAGTGCACACTTGTTGAAGGAGGGTTATTTTTGGTGAAATTGGCATTTTTCTTCGTAGAAAGTTTACAACTAAGGTTTTGCTTGATGATACTTGGTGAATGTGAATAAATTTTTGTAATTCTTCTCTTACTTGAATGGTTATAGTGTTTTACTTTACATTTTGTTAATTTATGAAATTGCTAGCTCAAACCCTAGGGATCAAGCACATGTTATTGTCATTGTTCCAATTGCTATCTACCTACTAGATTGTGCCAAGGAGTTGTTTTCTTTTGGAGCCATTGCTAGGGCCTTGCCATTGCAACACCCTAGTATTTGTCCTTCATTTTTGCCGATTTTATCTTATCATTGAGTTAAAGAAGGAGGAAAACCTACGAAGGCCTAGGCTTACCTACACCTTAGTAATCGTTTTCCGCTAGGGTTTGGTGGTTGAAGCCTTGGCTTACCAACACTTCATCCATCAAATTCCTCTTGTCTTTGGCTCTATTACTATCATCTTGCTCCTTCAATTCTTGCAACCACTTATTGAATCCATTTTGCCCTATGAAGACACTGGTCTAAGATCTCTCTCTCTTGAGTGTTTTGATCACAACTTTCAAACATCCAAACCTTTGAACAACTACTAACCCCTTCTAACCCTAGTTTAGATGGATCTGGTAACCTTATAGCTGCTACTATTCTTTTGAGTTACGACCATATTTTGCAGCATTTAAAGCTACTCTAAGCATTTGAAAGGATTGACTGATGCATATCCTTGCTTATGATGAATGTTGGTGTTATGATATTGATGATTAATCATTTCTGCTCATTTTGAAGTTTCTCTAAGGCATTAATTGTGAATTATTGTCTTGTGATTATTGTTGCTATACATCTTGGTTTACTTCATCAATATATTAGTCAATTTCATTTACTGAGAAAGTCTCTGATTATATGAAGTGCTAACCAACAAGTGCTCTTGCAAAATATAATTTTATGTTACTTTGTTCTGGGTAGGTACACTTTTGGTTTTATTATCTCTTTATTGACTATTTAGTCAGACTTTTTGATCGGTGGTGACTTGTGAGAGGGAAACGTTTACTTGGCCTTTATCCTTTGCCTTCTCAAAACCCTAGGTCACCGAGAACGTCTCCCCTGGGCCTACCACCCTAAATAGAAAGAGACATCCTATTGAGGTGACAGTGATAGGATAGTCTCCCATTACGTCAATTTGTCTTCATTTACCTTTCCTTTCTATCAAAGTACAAATTGCGCTATAACAAGTATAACCATACAGTCTGAAGTCATGATCTCCAGTATAATAGAGACCATAATCCAACGTACCCTTAAGGTATATCATCACATGCTTTGAAACTACAAGGTGGTATTCTGATATTCTTGGTAACTGCATCTGTAACTACTGCAGCTAAGTATTTTTCTTGTTCTGTGGCTTTGGGATTTTCTGTTTGGTGAGCTATCTTTGGAGAAAGATGAAGTCTCTTGGTTATAGGTTGGTTCTAGTGTTGCTTCCGAAATCATTCTATCTAGAAAAGGTTATGGTGCTCAAGGGTGGTTGCGTGCCTATGGTTGGGTGACACTACTGATATTGTCTATGGTAAAAGGAGCACATCGAATATTTTAACAAGAATCCCACAGGTTGGGAAGAGCATCCTGGAGCTCTTGTGCATAAAGGATGGAGGGAGTTTCCTTTGGAGGGCACCTTGGCATCAATTGGGGACGATAAGGGTGGTTGCGTGCCTATGGTTGGGTGACACTACTGATATTGTCTATGGTAAAAGGAGCACATCGAATATTTTAACAAGAATCCCACAGGTTGGGAAGAGCATCCTGGAGCTCTTGTGCATAAAGGATGGAGGGAGTTTCCTTTGGAGGGCACCTTGGCATCAATTGGGGACGATATTGCACTCCTCTTGCAGTTGGACATGGCCTTTGGAGGCCTATGATGTCACCCTCTAGCCTCGACGTCACCTTTTCGGGCTAGGGTTTGATGGATGGAGTGGTTTCGTAGATGATTATCATGGCTTAAGGGTGAGGACACACCTCATTTCACACTCATTCACCCTTGGAGCATGCCACATGGCCTTTGGAGGCCCAACGTCACTCTTATAGGGCATGACGTCACCCTTTTTAGGGTTTTATTTATGTATTTTGTATTTTGTGACTTGTCATATTATTAGAGGCAAATTAAGGGGTCGACCCCACTTGTTTTAAGTTGTTGACAAATTATGTGGGCAAACTATGTTGAGGTTGCCTCTTATAAAAAAGGCAAGCCTTATTTTGTTTATATCGTCAGAACTCACCATTTGTGAGACAAAGTCTGGAATTGTTTCCCTATTTGGATATCTCGCTCTTCTACACTCATGCGCTATCTTTGGAGGGTTAAATTGTGGATATTTTTGCTGATTTTGGAGGGAATTTTCTGCAATTAGGGTTTTTATCTCATGGTTTCTTGGTGATGTAAGTGAATTTTCTGCAATTTCATTTTTATGGTATTTATGTTTCATGGTAAATTTACTTTTTCTTGCTAGACGTCTTGCTTGATGAAACCCTAAGAGAGGAGCATAAGTGATTCCTCCTCTCACAAGATTAATTTTGTCCAAAATTTGTGAAGAAATGCTTGGTAGGGTTAGACTCCTAAATCCCTAAAGTGTTAGCACTCTAGGAATTTAGCCCTAGAAATTTTATTTTTACCTAGTTGAAGCTTCAAGAAGGTATACAAGCTTTCTAGGGCCCAAATGTGCTTGCACCCTGTTACTGTCCTTATACACACCTATTAATGCGGAGAAGTCTCCAACCCACTTGGTGTGTCCTTAGAGACACAATGTCTAAGTTCAAGCCCACGTCACCTCGACTTGAACCTCTTTTGTCTAGGCTTACTCCTAGGGAAGCCAAGGGGGGTAGACCCTAATTACGATGTAAGTTATTAAATGAATTCTAGGAGTTAATTTTATTTTGTTAAAGGTAAAGGGGAGCTAGCCTATATGAGAGGCTGCAAATGCAATGCACACCTTTAATGAAAATCAACCCTTTCCCTAAGGTCAACTAAGACTAGTGCCTAAATGTTGGGAAAGGAGTCAATTAAAGTTACAACAAAAGAATTGAGTACAATTATACAACAAATAAACAATGCTATGGGATATCAACAACAGTGTTGAAAAAATCGTCGATTTTTCACGACTTTTTGTAAAAGTCGTGACTTTTTACCCTGAGCCGACTTTTACTCTTGAAAAAATCGCGACTTTTTGTAAAAATCGCCGAATTTTACTAAAAATCGCCGACTTTTACCCAAAAAGTCCCGACTTTGACCAAAAAGTCTCCGAACGCAGGGAACCCGCGGTCATTAGGGATTTTTTTTTTTTTGGGTCATTTGTGTTTTTTTGCTTGTGGAGAAGGAAGGAGAAGGGTTTGTGGTCTTCCTCAATCACTATGGAGGCAACTTAACAACCATCATCATCACCATCAAGGATTTCTAAGTGGAGCAAGGGTTCAATTTCATTTGCCAACCGGTGTTGAATCTTCCATTCATAGGTATGTATCTAAATCCCTCCCTTCATAGGAGGAGTGGCCTGAAGACATCATGGAGGGTGATGTGCAAAGATCAGCACAACCTTCTACACTTATTGATACACCTACTCCTGCACACACCAGTGGTCATCCACTATCAAATACAGGGCCTTCTACTGTCAGGGGCAGGCCTGACAAGCAACCCTTTATCTTTTCTCGTAAAAGGGGGAGAGGCAGAGGCCGACATTGATATTAGATAGCTAGCTGCTAGTTTTGTTTCATTTTTCATTGTATATTAGACATCTACACACTCCATCATGATGATGAATCATGAGATACATTTTATAATTATATAAGTGATGTTGTTTTGTAATGGAGAGGCCCTTCAACACTCAATATCGACTTTGATGTATAATTTTTTATTTGGCATCCACTAGTAACTACATATATATCAGTGATTTCTCCATATTTATGTGCCAATGTGTTTATCTGATGTTTATGTTGCTTTATATGTTTAAAATTTTGAAAAAAATGAATATATTTTGTATTTTTTAATGTTTGTCATGGTTTTCCGATTTTTTGCCGACTTTTGCCGAAAAGATTTTTTTCGAATCCTCGCTGACTTTTTGTCGATGCCAACTTAATCAACACTGATCAACAATAAATAAAGGAAATTACTTTACACTTTAAATCAATTAAGAATGTTATCTACAAATTGAAATACAACATGAGATATATATGTACTATGAAATGAACAACTAAATGATTATACAACTATATCCAAAAAAATAGAAAATATTCTAACTCAATAAGCAATGAAGCATCAATACATGGAATACTCACAATGAGAGTGATAGCTAGAAAAGGACTTGAAAAATAAAGTTTCTTTAAAAGTGAAAATGCTTTGAAAATAAAAGTATTTAAAATGTAAATTGCTTTGAAAATGAGATTGCAAATGTTGTGAATGTAGTGTGTAGGTTGATTTTAATAAATTTTAGGGCTCTCTTTGATTAGGGGAATTAAATGTGAAGATACAAGCCTAAACTATGTGACTACCCCAAACCATTATCCTCTCAACCAAAAGGAAGTGTTGGGTGCTCAATAAGAAGGGAAAACAAGGCCCTTCCTTAGCTCCACAGGTCAAAACAAAGAACTTGGGCACTCAACAAGGGGGACACCTAGTGTTGTGAGATTATCCCTGATCTAGCACTCCAAGTATCTTCCACGAGCCTCTTTTTTGGTGGAAAAAACAATAACGATTGGATGCCTAATTACTAAACTCTCAACCTTTGCCCTTTCTTGTCACCCAGGATCCACAAAGTGGCAAGGGGAGAGAATACGGGGCAATGGTGGAGCACAAATATGATTACTTTTGCAATAATTTTAAAAGTATACAAGCCTTCCGTTATTGCAAGGATGGCTTATGCCAATCTCTTTGCAAGATGGGGCAAAAGTAAATAATTTGAAATGCTTTAAATTTTGCTTAGAAAATTAAATTGCAACCCCACAACAATGGCACAAGTGGAGGACTAGCCCACTGTTTTGGCCAAGGTGTGTATAATTGAAAGAATTAGAATTACTTGAAGGAAAAAGCAACCTCAACAATGGCACAAGTAGAGGACTAGCCTACTGTTTTGTCCAAGTTGGGTAGAATGAAAGAGAATTAAAAGACTTGGAAATAAATGAGCAACCCCACAACAATGGCACAAGTGGAGAACTAGCCTACCATTTTGGCCAAGGTGGGTGTAAAAGGAAATGCAAGAAAATAAAACTACTTCTAGCCTTCACGATTTTGCAAGGATGGCTTAGGCCAATCTCTTTGCAAGGTGTGGGAAATATTCTCTAACTTATTACAATATCAATTTTTTTATATCAATTTGAGAGAAGGAAAACCCAAGAGACTCTCTCGGGTTGCTTACAATGGTTTAGAAGAAGAATATGAAGGGGGATTTGATATCCCAACTTTAGAATGCCTTTTGAAGGCCTTTGGAGCTCAAAACAAGTAGCACCTTTTCCTTGTTGTTGAAAATCTGCATAAAAATCAGCAAAGCATGTTTTCTAGAAAATGATACAAAACCAAGAATCTTGTTAACTTAGATTAGCCCAATGAAACACCAATTTAATTGTAAAGTTCTGATATGAAAGGGAAACTCTTAGTGTCTATTCTAGATCATAACAATGCTTGTAGATGAGAGAAAGGAAGAAAAGAATATTAGACAAATAATGGAAACTTTGGATGGTTGAATGAGTGAGTTTCCACTCTAAATATCAGTCCTCCAACCCTTTAGTGACCTACAAACAAGTATGCCTTTTCTACACAAGAAAACAAGGAGTTGAGAGTATCCAAAAAGCTTGCAAAATACTTTCCAAACTTTAAAAGAAACTATCACAAAATCAATAACAATATTACTACTAATTACACCTAAGCAAAATACTTTGTTTGAGTCTCCAAGTAAAACTAGTGAAAACAAAAATGCAAGAAATGAAATGTAGTTGTATCACCTCACAAGAACACAATGAAAGACACCAAGAAGACTCCCAATGCACACCATAGATTCTCCAAATCTTCCTTTATTATTCACAAAATATTGCTACAAATACTTGTAGCAAGATTTACAATGAGAGAGCATGAGAGAGAGGGAGAAAAGAGGAGAAATTTTGGCATAATAGACTTGCTATGAGAATAGATCAATAAATGAGGAGGAGATACTCTTATTTATAGGTGAGGAAGAGGAGAGACCCCACTTGGATGAGCTCCAAGTGTCACATATCCAAGGGGGGAGTGTCTCCTCAAGGGGGGCACACTTTTAGGGAAAGAGAGGTGTGTGAGTGTTGATGGGTGAGTGGGGAAGGGGGAAACCACCTTTCCCATTAATAAAAAGTGTATTTAGGGTGAAAGAGGGGTACTACCAAAGTTTTTTGGGCCCTCTTACATTAAATTTTTATTTCCCATGGCTTCAGGAGCAAGGGGTCGCCCCTCTTCTAAGGAGATGTTCATTGTGGGTTGTTGGCTAAGCAAAGGGGGCCTTTTTAAGTTGAATATAATTTTACCAACTTAGGAAATACATTTGGGATCCTTTTTCCACTCTCTCTCATGACTTTAGTGACTTTTACAAAATTTGACTATTTTAATTAAGCCAATTACATGCTGATTTTTGACTGACTTGGACTCCTCATGGACAAAGACCTAACAAAACTTGTCCAAATGAGCTGAGACTTGGTACAAGGGTGCAGTGGTTCATAAAGCATTTTATTTGAGTATTCATACCCCTATACAAAATTCCCAAGGACTGTTTTTTTTACATTTTACATAAAAAATAATTAAAAATCTCCAGTTTGCGGGAATTTTAATTATTTAAAAAATCCTATCAAAACTTGACGGAATTCCGCAAGACTCTATGAAATGTCTAGCATGGTCATTTTAAACACTCCTAGACCTTAGTTACCCCCTGGGCTCGATCATTAGAACGCCTTTCACCACTTTGAAGAATTATTGTGAGTGAAAAACTCAAGGATAATTAAAATTGCAGTTAAGCAAGGTTAATTACTTGAGGAAAAAAAACACTCAATGAAAAAACTTCCCTAATGATAAATTCCTAGGTAACTAGACAAAAATTTACTCATGCTAGCATATTACAATATTATCCCACGCAGGTGAGTGGAAACTCCAATTACATAGAAAAGTGTGTCGGGGTCAAAATTTGCTCTGTCAAAATGGTTGTACCAATAGGTACATATCTTCATGGAACATGGATTTGATCCCTAGTTGAAATAGGTGGTCAACACACCCTATAAATCATTCTTCTCAAGATCCAACCTCTAAGGCCATAATGTGCTAGCACCTTAGTGATTGAATCCTATCTTTGCAACTAGATCAAGCTCCAAGTTTAGTTGCATTTGTTGTTATAAGACTCCATAACCCTTAAAGACATTGGTTTATAGCTCTCTTGTGGTGAAATTGATCAAAAAACACTCTCTTTCAACTCTCTTAAGCTCTCTACTAACTTTACTAACACTAATACTAACTAACTTTCTAGTAAACTTCTTGTTGTTGCAAAAGTTTGTTACAAACACCTGATAACACTTTAATTTGCTGCATACATTCTTGAAAAAGTGGCCTAACATATTCAGAAATTGCATTTAACAATTGGATATTACCCTAGTGGTTGTGTGCTAAGTTTTCATTGTCAATTGTTGCATTTCTGATCAATAATTATTGTTGCTGTTAAAATTTATTTACCTGTGTTGTAGTATTGTTCATTGTTGCAAATTCATAACAACCATAGCAACTTTCATTGTCTAGTGTCTTCAAGAGGTATTTAATGCATGTTTGGACATGGTAATTATCACATATATGCTATAAATTGTTTTTGTTACGGGAAGGTACACAAACAACTTCATATCTCTTCTACTACATTGACCTAGACCAATCGTTAGGTGATCAAGAGAGGGGGTGGTAGGCTTGGCTACTATGCTTGTTCCTTTGATCCCTTGAGGTCACCAAGGAAATATCCCTTGTGGTGGAACTCTTCCATCACTAAAACGAGGAAAGTTCTTACTAAGGTGACAATGGTAGGATCTTGCATTGTTATGCAAGATCTGGGGACTTGTGGTGGAGCTTTGCACAAGTACAAATCCTGCTATAACAATACTCATATTCATATTCACTCTTCTGTGGAGATGTGATCTTGGAGAGGAGTGTGCACTAGTTCTCTCTCTCTCTCTCTCTCTCTCTCTCTCTCTCTCTCTCTCTCTTCTTTAGGTACCCTTGTTATCATTTGAAATTATTTAGTACCAAGGGAATTGAAAATATTATTACACTGTCACTATGTACTCTTTCCTTGCACATTAGGTTAGTGTTTGCTAACCATAGGGGGGAAACCATATATAACTTTAAGAGTCAAATTGTGATGCAACAAACACTGATTAAACATAAATCAAAGTGATAGCTTGCTTTCCTAGATAAATATGTTTGCATGCATGGAAAAACAACAAACAATAAGCAATTAAGTAACTGAAAATTCACATGGAAAACAACAAAGTGTTTACCTATAATTTAGAGAATGAAAATATTATTACACTGTCACTATGTACTCTTTCCTTGCACATTAGGTTAGTTCTTGCTAACCATAGGGGGGAAACCCTATATCACATTAAGAGTCAAACTATGATGCAACAAACAATGATTATGCTAATATTTTTTGTGTAACTATGGAAGATATTCTTGTATATTTGTTTTGGTGAAACCTTTAAAAGGTTATTTTAATTATATTGTACAACTCGACTCAACAAAAATTATTATATTATTGGTATTTTACTTATAATTGTAAAAAGCCCCATTATGGCTAGTCGGCCCTGTTTTATGAATTAGTTAGGTCAAGGGTGATGTCTCTTCAAGAGACATTGTTGTGTATAAATAGAGGATAGGTTCCTCTCATTTGGACACACACTCACACACTTCTCTTGTGCATCTTGGAGTGCATAAGAAGGTCTAGCACACAAGTCTTGGAGACTGGTTCTTTTGTTGTTTTGGTCTTGGTCTTTCTTGGAGAGCTATAGCGCATCATTGTACTGGTTGAAGGAATCTATATTGAGGATTTTGGTTGCTGGGTTTTCTCCCCCACGAGGGGTTCCCATGATAATCTTTGTGTTCTATTGTATCTATGATTGTCTATCTTTCAGTGATCCTACTATAATTGCTATTGGATTAAGTTATTGTAATTGTGTAACTAGAAAATTTTAAAAATTCTAACATGGGATCAGAGTAGGCTTGAATAGAAGCCAATTGCATATCTAGAAGCCTAAAAGGGAGACGTTTTTAGTCTAGAGATAGTTGTCGGACAAACCAAGACCATAAGGAGGTTTTCCCTAGCCTAGCACACTTCTCTAGTGGACCCGTTTTCTATTTTATAGCTGCTCCAGTTAGGGTTTCACCCAAACCCTAAGGTTGGCATTTTTCCAGTTTCTGGGGGAATTTTTACAAAGCAAGACCACCAAGTAGCTCGTCTGAGCAGAGTGCACCTACTGGTAAGTTCAGTTTTTGAATTTTGGTCATATTTTGTGTGGTCCCAAGCATTATGATTACCGGAACAAAAATCGACGATAAGCTAGATGGAGTTGATAACTTCAGGGCCTGGAGGTACATATTAACCCTCCTTGAAGAACATGAACCGGATAGGTTCATTATAGAAGAAGTTCTAGAACCTCAAGGAGATGAAGCTAAGGCAAAATATAAAAAGGACATGGTGAGAGGAAAATGGATTATTGCAGACTCCATTAAGAATCACCTTATCCATCATGTATCATCATTATCTTCTCCAAAGCAAATGATGGACACCTTAACTCGTCAGTTTGAAGGAAGCAACATAAACTGAAGAATGACTCTAAGATCTCAGTTGAAGAATGTGAAAATGTAGAACTCAGAAACCATTCACTCCTACTTCTCAAGAGTAAATCAAATCAAGGATCAGATAGAAGCCATTGATGACTCAGTATAAGGAGAAGAGATGGTGATGACTACCTTGAATGGCCTCCCAAGGTCATGTGATGCATTCATCCAAGGAATTTGCTCAAGGAAAAAGCTTCCCAAGTTCAGTAGGCTTTGGGAAGATTGTAACAAGGAAGAAGCTAGGACAGCTGCAAGAGAAGAAAAGATGGCAGATGAAGATCAATCCCTAGTCGCCCACACCAGGAAAGGAAAGAACAAGAAGGAGCATTCTTTACCTCAGAAGTTTAAGATGGGTCAAAGAGACAACTCAAAGATCAAATGTTACTATTGTCAGGAATTGGGACACTTTGTTAGGGATTGCCCCCGCATTATGGAAATTAAGAATAAGAAAGGATGTAAGAGGCATCAAGCTCACATAACTGAATATGATGAGCCTCCCAAGAAGGTTGCAAAGCAAGATGAATCAAGTGATGAGGATTATTTTCTTATATCATCCCTCAGAGGTACTATTACTCATGGAAGCGACACTTGGTTGATAGACAGTGGTGCTTCCAAGCACATGACAGGCTATGAAGATTCCTTATCTAACCTTATTCATAAAGATTCACCTCACAAGGTGAAATTGGGTGATGAATATCAGTATCCAATCAAAGGTGATGGAGAAGCTTCCTACAATTTAAACTCAGGCAAGCCAATGAAGATGAAGGAAGTTCTCTCTGTTCCAGGTATAAAGAAGAATCTTCTCTCAATTTTAGCATTGGACAAGAAAGGATTTAGAGTAGCATTTATTGATGGTCAAGTTTTTATGTGGCCTAGAGGGAAGACCCTTGATGATGCAGTAGTGATGGGAGTTGAAGAAGGAGGTCTCTACAAATTAAAAGGACATTCAAACCATGCAATGGTTCATGATATTGTGAATCCCAGTGAACTATGGCATAGGAGATTTGCTCACATTACACTACAAAGCTCTTCTGGTTGTGAGTAAAATGGTGACAGGTCTTCCAGAAATCCAAGTAGAACCAGATGTAGTGTGCAAAGGATGTGCACAAGGCAAGAATGTGAAGCACTCCTTTTCCAATAGCGATAGCAGAGCCAAAGGAGTTTTGGACATCGTGCATTCAGACGTGTGTGGACCGATGTCGACAACTTCACTAAGTGGGTATGTATATTATGTATCTTTCATTGATGATTACTCACATAAAACTTGGATTTATTTGTTAAAAGCAAAGAATGAAGTTTTTGGAAAATTCAAAGAGTTCAAGGCTCTGGTAGAAAACTTGATAGAACGGAAGATAAAGACCTTGCGATCAAACAATGGAGGTGAATTCACCTCAGAAGAATTCAAGGAGTATTGCAAAGAAGCTGGGATTAAGAGGGAGCTTTCTACTCCTTATAATCCACAGCAAAATGGAATAGCTGAAAGGAAGAACCAGACGATCATGGAAGCAGTAAAGGCCTTCCTATGCATCTGTGGGCAGAAGCAATGAAGACGACAGTGTATGTGCAAAATAAAAGTCCCCACAAGGTGCTTGAGAACAAGACACCCGAAGAGATGTTTTCAGGATAGAAGCCAGAAGTCCGCCATTTTTGAATATTTGGTTGCCCTGTATTTGTTCACGTCCCCAAGGAAAAGATGACAAAGTTGGAACCTTCTAGACAGAAGGACATATTTGTTGGTTACAATGACACATCGAAGGCTTATATGATATACATTCCCAGTCACCAGAAAGTGGAGATCAACCGATATGTAACCTTCGATGAGAATGCAACTTTCAGTAAATCAAAACAAATCCATGCAAAATAGGTACATGAAGAAGAGAATGAAGTTTCTAAATTTCTAGAGGCAGTTGAACCAGAGGAAGTCATTCTAGAGGATCATGACATAGTGGAACCTCATAAATCAGCTGAGATACCTTCTCGCAAGAAAAGACTAGCTTGGGTACAAGAGCTTATCAAAGATGAAAAAGAATTGATGCCCCAGATAAATCTTTCAGGGAAAGTAAGAAGCCGAAGCCGTATTCCATCTACGTGGCATGCTTGTGTGACAATGGATGCAAAACCTTCCAGTTATGAAGAGGTTGCAGAAAATCAAGTATGGAAAGATGCCATGGCAAAAGAATACCAATCCATTATGTAGAATGATGTCTGGGATGTGGTTCCCAGACCAAAGGAAAAATCTGTGGTGAGTTTGAAATGGATCTACAAGACAAAACACACAACTGATGGCAGTATTGAAAAAGTTAGGCAAGATTTGTGGCCTAAGGTTTTTCTCAGAAGGAAGGGATTGACTATGAAGAGACTTTTTCTCCCATAGCAAGATATACCCCGATCAGGACTATACTTTCATTGGTCATTGTGATGAAATGGAAGGTGCACTAGATGGATGTAAAGACATCCTTATTGAATGGTGAAATAAAAGAGGAAGTTTATGTGGAGCAACCACTTGGATTTGAGAGGCATGACAGGGAGACTCATGTGTGCATATTAAAGAAGGCTTTATATGGATTGAAGTAGGCACCCAGAGAATGGTATGGTAGGATTGACAATTTTCTGATGAGCTTGGGTTTTACCAAGAGCAATGCAGATCCTAACCTTTACTTTAAGGTTGAGGATGGTGAACTGATGATTCTACTGCTGTATGTGAACTAGTGAGGAGGCAACATGTGCAGTGAGCAGAGAAACAATGTGGCTTCGGAAGCTGTTGTCTGGGTTATTTGGTCTCAGATTGGAGGTGACCTGCATTTGGTGTGACAACCAAAGTTGCATGAAGTTGTCAGAGAATCCAGTGTTCCATGATAGGTCGAAGCATATCGAGATCAGATACTACTATATCAAGGATATGGTACAGAGGGGAGCAGTGAGGCTCTAGTTTGTGACTACCAACGATCAGGTTGCAAATGTGTTCACCAAACCGCTGTCAAGGACGAAGTTTGAGTACTTCAGGGACAAGTTTGGTGTGGTCCCTCATCAGAGTGAGTGACGGGTGAATCTCATCTAGCATGAAAAATGGTTGGCACTGAGACAGGAGTGCACATGATCAGGTATTGACGCATCGCAGGGAGTGGATGTCCTGGGGACATGTTGTAGCTATTGAGAGCTACCCACAGACCTTGGTTGCATGGGGTGAAGTCATGTTGCACTATGGATATCAGAGAATGTATAGATTCACATGTTCAAAAGTAAATGGATGTGAGCTCGTGTGGTATCAAACTTTGAGTTTGTGCCTAGACAAAATGCCTTCCTAGTTAAGAGGGAGTGTTAATATTTTTGGTGTAACTATGGAAGATATTCTTGTATATTTGTTTTGGTCAAACCTTTAAAAGGTTATAATAATTATATTGTACAAGTCGGCTCAACAGAAATGATTATATTGTTGGTATTTTACTTATAATTGTAAAAAGCCCCATTGTGGCTAGTCGGCCCTGTTTTATGGATTAATTAGGTCAAGAGTCATGTCTCTTCAAGAGACACTGTTGTGTATAAATAGAGTATAGGTTCCTCTCATTTGGACACACACTCACACACTTCTCTTGTGCATCTTGGAGCGCATAAGAAGGTCTAGCACACAAGTCTTGGAGACTAGTTCTTTTGGTGTTTTGGTCTTGGTCTTTCTTGGAGAGCTATAGCGCATCATTGTGTTGGTTGAAGGAATCTATATTGAGGATTTTGGTCTCTGGGTTTTCTCCCCCATGAGGGTTTCCTAGGATAATCTTTGTGTTCTATTATATCTGTGATTGTCTATCTTTTAGTGATCCTACTATAGTTTCTATTGGATTAAGTAATTGTAATTGTGTAACTAGAAAATTAAAAAAAATCCAACAGATTAAACATAAATCAAAGTGATAGCTTGCTTTCCTAGATAAATCTGTTTGCATGCATGGAAAAACAACAAACAATAAGCAATTAAGTAATTGAAAATTCACATGGAAAACAACAAAGTGTTTACCTATAATTTAGAGAATGAAATCTAATGCTATTACACTATAAAAAATGTGCCAATGAAGCAAGGAACAAAAGTTACAGTAAGATAAGATATGATAAGATAAGATAATTTTATTAATATCCGGTTATTGATTACAAAATTAGGTCAAAGGGACTACTGAGTACAATGATGTCATTACAAAGCCGGAGTATCGAACGGTCTCCTATAAAGGAAAGATGCAAAAAGTAAAATGAAATACAATGAAATAGGGTAAAGTCATAGAGAGTGAGATCTATGAGGAGATGTAATGTAGGAGAAGATCCGAGAATGAAGGAACTAGAAGTGATGAGATAGGTGATGAAATAGGTCAGTCATGGAATGGATCCATCTCTCTTACCATTCAAGGCTGAGTGAAAAAAACTGAGTATATTAGGATGTCCAGAGGGGGAACTGGTGGGATGCTTGAATCGTCCACTGTGATGTTGATTGGAAGAGGTAGTACCCCAACAAGGCCTGTGGGATCTCATCCATCTCCTGGAAAGGGATTTGGTCTGGTCATGTTGTTGAAATCTTGGGGGACGGAGAAAGGTTTGATGGGTCTACACTGATTTGGAGTCTGGAGTTGTGTTGGTGTTGGTTTGTCTCTTAGTCACCCTACTAGAAGGTAGTACTGTGAAGAAGGAGGTGATCCGTCGAATAGCATCTGGTCTCATAGGAGGCTGAACAATATGGTACCGGAACCTGCGGATCTCCTGTATGTATAAAGCTAAGCATCGCTAATCAGAATAGTCGAAGAAGCTAGTGAGGGTATGAGCCCCCTTGAATAAGCAAAGAAACTGCCCCCTGATCTGATAGTAGATGGGGCATCAGAAGATGAAGTTCTCTTCAGTCTCTACCTCCTGGAGTTGGCATAGCTAACAGATCCTGTCGGGTCGATTGATCTAGTGGTATGTATCAACTCATAGTCTATGGGAGCCCACTTTGAATTGGTCGAGCAGAATCTGAAGTGCGTGCAACCAGTGGGGGTGTGTATAATGTGGCCGAATGATGAACTCATCCGTAAGCTCCAAGAAGTGCCCAACATAAAAGGCCATCTTTGGGTGTAACCCACCAGGAGGGTTAACCCAAGTAATCTGTATAAATTTCCTATAAATGTCATCCCTGATGATCTTGTTCAACACTTGTCTTGTCAGTAGGAGATGGCCAGGTGCATCCAAAGAATATCTAAACGAAGGGAGACGATCTATCTTAATGCCCACAAACTCTAAGAGATCTGAAGCCCGCGTGAACCAACATCGAGCCTGACTTGATGAATTAGAGAGGGAAACGTTCTTGGAAGAGCAGTAGGCCAAGCCCGTTCGTCAAGTCCATTAAGTTCTAGATACGATGCGGAAGAGAAACGAGTCCGAACACTGTCTCAAGTTGGAAGGGCCAAACCCCAAACATTATTAAGATGATGTGTTGAGGAACAATTTGGTTGCATTTGATGATGCGTGGGAGGAGAAGGGTCTGTACCAATGTTGTATATTTCATGTCAGGGAAAGTGTCAGCGAGGGTCCGGAATGTAACTTCTTGGCAACATCGGCGGAAAATGTCAAAATATGTCAGAAAATGTCACAAGACCTCAAAAAAATACAAAAACACTCATTTTTTTCAATTTTTTAAACTTGTAAAACAACAACAACATCAAATAAACACTTTGCTACATAAATATGAAAATACAACCAATAAATAAGATGCATAATATGTCAAGTGGTCACATATCGTTACTAAACTAAAAATTCTGAAACATGTTGAAGTATTAAAAATAAAGACTATTGTGGAAGACACCATAATCAGTCTCATGGATATCATGACCCTGGAGCTTAGATGATATCAACTATTTCATGATTCTAATCTGATGTGAGATTAATATGAATTAAGATGCGATATCATGACCCTGGAGCTTAGACTATAATTTGATGTAGACTAGGTGTGTATCATGATTAATATCATCATGGATATCATGATGAAATATTAAGATGATATTAAGGTGCGTATATCATGATAGAATAATAGGTACCACCATATAATCTTAATATCAAGTGATAAGGTGATAATAAGATTTTAAATCATGTTTCCAAAGCATTAGAGACAATTAGAGACAACATAGCCAAAGTATGCTCATGAATATATCAAAATGACACCAAGTGCAATACATATCTAGAGATCGAAACATAAATACATAATCAATGAGGCTCTAAATGGCCTCTACAACATCAAATAACATACTAAGTTAGAGTCACTGATACTATAGGTGGAAATGCCAATGAAAAGTACAAAATAGCTATAGGGTAGATACTAGAACCGTAGATGAAAGAATCTCATAGCTCATGAGTCGTGACGGTCAGTAGTCCTCCATGTCATAATCATCAAGATTGGCATCACTACCACTGCTCTCTCCTCCATCCTCCTCCTCCTCCCTTATATCCAATGCAATCTGTGCATTTGTTGATGTGGACTCTGGAGGATGACCCCTCAAGAGGATCACCATCATCAAAAGTGACCGGCTCTAGCACTAGCTCATTAAGATCCAAGTTGGCTAATGCTAACTCAACACTGTTGTTCAAACCCATATCATCAGAAAACACATCCCACATCTTTGTCTTTCCCTACAACCACTCTTCTCTCTACTTGTATATAAGACAGAGGTTGGTGTGCACATACACTACTAAGTCACCTGACACGACGACAAAGAGAAGAGTTCAATAGAAGAGTTTATACTTGAGTGAAGGGTACACTTTTACTGGGGTCATGACAAAAGAGTTCAACAATCAATGCCACCAACATTGAGGTACATAAAGGGCTTGGTTCTCTTGATTAAATGTCAGTTCCATACTCTCATACATGATAGAATCCAGTGGAAACATTGCAATCTTGCCAATCTTGAAACCCTGAAAACTGTTAAGTCTGTTGAATTATGAATGGGACCTAAAATTATACTTTCTCCATATGAAGTCCAATGAGGTTGGAACCACTCTCAAACATCCTGAAACAATTAATGGTAATGTTAAAAATTCTAGTAAAAGGATGAAAATGAAAGATAAAGGAGAATGTCACTTTTACTTTAAGAATTTTAGTAAAATTTTTAAGCAGGCCGACACATTCCATCGACTCGCGACACATTGAGAAAATGTCGTGAGTTAATGAATGTGTCGCGACACATTCAAAATTTTGGAAGTTTCGCTACATATTCAAAAGAAAGTTTCAGCTGAGTGAAAATTTTGGTGACACATACGACATTTCTGTTATAACGTCGATATATTCAACAGTGGTCTGTACTCACTCAACTGAGGCCTAATCGGACTCCAATGACGAAGGCCCCCAGATATCTAAGCTATAGAGAGTTGTGGGTTGAATAAGGGAGTCCATGAGGGACATCTTGGATGAGATATCCTGAAAGTGGTGATGGAAACATTGTCTCTGGAGAAGGGTTAAAGATCTGTAACCTTTGGTTATCCAAGGTTAAAGGGCCGATCACAAACTGAAGTGGGCGTAGAGAATTGTACTCCCAAGTATGTGTATGTGATGGTGATCTCAATCACCTTCCCTTTGAAGAAGAAATGACGGTCTATGGACTTCTTCGATCCATTAACGATAATCATAGTTTTAAAAATCAGAACCGGTCGAAGGTCTAACCTGAACCGGAACCGGTAATGAACCGGTCGAACCGGTTTCAATGAACCGGTTTTTTAAAAAATACACAAAATATTAAAATTTTATCGAAAAAAATATATTTTTAAGATTTTAAATCATGTTTCCAAACTTCAAAGCATTAGGGACAATTAGAGACAACATATCCAAAGTATGCTCATGAATATATCAAAATGGCACCAAGTGCAATACATATCTAGAGATCGGCACATAAATACATAATCAAAGAGGCTCTAAATGGTGTCGACCCTCTATAGACCACAACAACAAAAACCATACTAGCAAGAGTCAAGACTATAAGTCACTATCTCATTGATCAACATGATCAATCATCAATCATCACTACTGCTAGAAGTAGAAATGGCATGGGCATCCTCACCCTCGACATCATCATCTGTCTCTGACTCGGATTTGAACTCGGCCTTAGAATCATCACCATCAGGGACATCTGTGACTATAGGCTCTGAAGTTGCACTAGCTGTAGTAGTACAAGTACGACAACGATGAGGCGCACGAGCTATACGATTACGCATGCCTGCAGTTCCACTAGGGCCTGCCATGTCTGACTCTGGAATTAGACCGCGGGGCCCTAATAGTGGATCTGCATCCATCAGAACCTGCCTTGCCCCATCCTTCTCCAAATCATGGTCAAGATCAAACTCTGGTGGTTGAGTCTCCACTACCCAATCTGAAGTTGGATCAACATCATCCAACACAATGGGATCTGAATCAAGGCTTTTGTTCAATAATTGGTTGTGCCTTAGTCAAAGGTTGTACTGCACGAAGACTATATCATTTAACCGTTTATGTTCTAAACTATTTCTCTTCTTCCTGTGAATCCTCTCAAAGATAGACCAATTGCGCTCACACCCGGGAGCACTGCAAGTTTGACTCAACACTCTAATTGCAAACTTTTGCAATTGAGGACATTGGCTGGCAAATGACTCCCAGCAGTTTGCTGCAAAAAACATAGTTAGTCGAGTTAGTTCCTTGAAGTAATAAAGTATATAAAATTTAAAGTTTAAAATTTAAACACTTGAACTTTAAACTTTGGAATTGTTACCTGACTCATCCACATCCCTTGCAATCTTTGCTAGGTTCTTGCCAAAAGTACCTGTGGCTCTATTGAAAGAAGTGATATGTCGGTGTATCTCCAACTGCTCACTCTCAAAAGGGACCATGCGCTCAAGGCAATCATACACGCCATATCTAACCTCCCCAGCCATATCTTCTCCATGCTGCGCTCTGTAATGATACCTTGGGTTCAGGAAATACACAACTGCATGTATAGGATGATGGAGTTGATTGTTCCATCTACGATCAATGATGTCCCAAATAGGCCCATACTTGGTCACTCTATCCTTGTATATTTTCCTTATTTTCTCCTTTGCCTGATCCATAGCCTCATAAATGTAACCCATGGTCAATTTTTCCCCATCCACTAGCCAAAACACCTTAACAAGTGGCTCAATAATTTTCACAATTTCTGTTGCTTTTTTCAAAAATGTGGGATCATTAAATTTATTTTTGGTGTCTTTGCCATCTTGTCTGCGGGCCCACTGAGATGCATTACATTCATCAGATGCAAACATCTTTTGCAATTTATTTGATTGGGAAGCCATAGATTGCAATGTCAAGAAGTGAGTTGCAAATCTAGTGATGGCAGGTCTAAGAGTTTCTCTGTTCTCTGTGTTTTTCCTCATTAGGATCAAAACCCATGAGTGGTTTTAGATGTACTTTGTGATGCTTTTGGCATGTTCTATAGTTTTTTTGATCCATTCTTGTTTGCTAATGTCCCCAATGTTAATTTTTATACCGAGGCAAGTGGTGTTCCTTAGGCTTGGTCTCTTTGCTTAGGGAAATGTGACCACTTTAAATGTGAACCCCTTTTATTTCATAAAGTGAAAGTGACTTATGAAATAAAAGGTAAGTGGGTCTTTTATTTAATTTGGGTGAAGAAAATATTAAAAAGTGATTTTCATGTGCACTTTATTTTCCACCGTTGATCTACTTCATTATGAACCTTTGGATCACATGGACACCCAAAAGTCACTTTGGGAATATGGAAGGTCAAGAGGGAAAAGAGACCATTAAATGTCTCTCATGAGTCCATTGAGAGAACACACACACACACACACACACACACAAGCATTCGCTGAAGAGAGCAGATTGAAGAGTAGGAAGAAGATCATTTCCAGAAAAGAGTGGCAGGGATTTCCATGCAAAGGTGGGCACGAAAATCGAGGCAAATACCAACATTTATTACAGCCATAACAGTATGGATTTTTTGCATGGAAATCGAGGCAGACGTACAACACAAAAATCAAGGCAGTGGTACAACATTTATTGAATCCGAGCAGTCGTACAGATCTATACAGTTTGCACAAAAATGAAGGTACACACAGCGTTGTTCGTATAGTATTGTCCATACAGTGTACGAAATTTTTGAGTAATATTGGCTTAGATTTCGAGGTGGTTGATTGGCACGGTTTCCAAGAAATTTGTCTTGGGAAAAGAGAGATAAGTTGTCTCTGCTGTGTATTTTATTTTCTACTGCAAATGTAATTTTCAGATGTTTGAAAATTAATAAAAGAAGTTGCCTTCTCAGAAGAACAGGTTTCCCCCACCCTGGGGATTTTTCCTGGGTCATTTTTGGACCAAAATTTCCTGTGTACTGTTGTTATTTATTGCTAAGTTATTTCTGCATTTAATTTCCAGTCAAAGAAGTTGTCTCTTGTGTTTCAAATTCAACAATTTCATTTCCAGAATTTAATAAATGTTATAAGATGAATTTGTGTTCATGGGTTGGGCATTAAACTATGGGAGTGATAAGGAGAGATTGAAACTTGATTAGGGACATCAAATTTGTTCATGGTATCAAAGTGTTGGTGACTGGAACAACCTTAAAACAACTGGAAAGTGAGTTATTAACACTCAGAAATTTTATATCAGCAGTAAAATTTTGTGGGCAGATTTGTTGAGTGGAGGTTTGGGCTCATTTTCTTCAACAATATGGCTACAGGTTTGAGGTGGGAGGATAGGCTAGAAGGGGCAGGAAATTTTTTTCCATGGAAGTCAAGAATCATTTTACTTTTCCAAGAAAATGAACTTTGGGACATTATTGAAAGTACTACCATGAAGCCTATTGTAGTACCCACATATACAACAACATTAACGACCTTTGATAAAAATGATGTTAAGGCGAAAATGATCATTCTTGATGCCATAAAAGACCATGTAGTTCCACATGTTAGCAGTAAAGGGCATGCATATTAGATGTGGGAGGTTTTGACTCGCATGTATTAGAGCACAAATGGGAACAGGGAGATGGTGTTGAGGGAAAAGATGAAAAGTATCCGGATGGCCAAGAGTGAAGGAGTTACTTCATACCTTACTCAAATCACAAAAGTAAGGGACGTGTTGTCAGTAGTAGGGGAGGCAGTGGGAGAATTCGAACTTGTTTGGACAACCTTTAATGGTGTGTCAAAACCATGGGCTATGTTTGTTCAGGCGATTGTGGAGCGTGAGAACTTGCCTTCCTAGGAAAGGCTTTGGGATGATTTCATTTAGTAGGAGACCCGAAGAGGCTATCTGCAGGGCAGTTCATCTAGTGTTAAGGAGGAGGAGGAGAATGTGGTTCTTTCAGCCAAATAGAGGAAGGGGAAGCCCAAGACTCAAGGACCCACAGGTCTAGGTAAGCAGCAGGGAAAACCAAAGGGAAAGGGGGAGAGAGACCTTAGCAAAGTAAAATGGTGGTGCTGCCAGAAGATGGGACATTATGCAGTGACGTGTCCTGAAAGGAAGAAGAAGAAGACACAGAACATGGCAGCTTCAGCTGAGGTGGCTGATTTCTCTTCGAGATTTTATCAGGAGTTTTCCTTTATGGAAGAGCAGTTAGGTAGCTCAGTATCTTCCACGCTGTGGTATATTGAGAGTGGTGCTTCTCGTCACATGACAGGTGTTCGTCAATAGTTTATAGAGCTTAGACAAAACACTCATGAAATGGACATCATTTTGGGAGACAACTGAGCTGTGAGCGTTGTTGGGATTAGCACAGTGGCTTTTCAAAGGGAACTTTTACATCCTCTGAAGTTGCTAGAAGTATTGTATGTTCCAGTCCTTAAGAAGAATCTTGTTTCAGTTTCTTGTATCGAGGACAGAGGATATGTGTATGTGGTGACTTTCAGAGATGGGCATGTACTCYTTTATCCAAAGGGAGGTAACATTTCAGAGGMAAAATTCATTGGAGTTCGATATGGGAGGATGTATAGGATGATATGGGAGGCATCAGGGGCATTTGTGTGCATGACCAACAACAGAGATATATGTGAGCTATGGMACAGGAGGATGGGGCATTTGCATCATGGAGCTCTAAAGATTGCTAGAGAGATCATCAAAAGTATCCCAGAGTTTAGCATTGAGCATGATAATCGAGGCAAATACCAGAGTTTTGCATAGAAATCGATGCAAATACCAACATTTATTACATCCATAATTATTTTTCCGGGTCCCTCTTGTTTCTTGCTGAGAAGCCTTTTATTTCTTTCTCGAGGATCTCTGGGCGAAGCATCTCGAGGTTTGTTCTTAGACTTTTATCTTTTATCAGCTTGTTTTTACCTTCTGGGCCTTTATCCCCTTCTTCCCATGAGTTAAGGTGCAATCCTGAAAATAGGTCAACCCAATGCCCGGACAAGGGGAGTGGGATAGGTGAGCGGGAAACAAGATGTAAGAGTGATACTATGATGGGAGCAGATGATGGCTTTTCAGAAATCTCCTAGTGGCCAAGCAAAACTTACATACATGGGCTTTCTAGGGCACGTTGTCAATCCCCCCAAACATGGTCAAGTGGGAAAATGTAATATCCAAGTAGTTGTTAGAAATAAAGGGAATCAGATACATATATTTAAAGGTATTAATGATAAAAGTGACACATACCATGATACCTGGTATGTCTATATTAAGGCATATTACGATAGCGCATCATTATTAACTCAATACTTCTATTACAGTGTTTCATGGGAGGTGTAATTTCAATCAAATTTCAAGACAGTGACAAATAATATAGCATGTAAGGTATTTAACACAGTCTATCCCGACCTCCAATACGAACCTAACTTCGCAGTCTAAAGTGCATAATGACCTCAAGGTATAATCGAATTTAGTCTTCAACAAGTTCAAATGCGCAATTTTAAATTATAAAAGTCCTCAGAACACCATCTAAATCAATTTGCCTTAAATTATTATTATTGTTATAGGTGTTTTATTTTATGCTCGCAATCTAATAATCAAGTAGTTATGTATATATAACAATACAACAAGAAATAGATTATTCACCTTTAGACAAACCTTACACTAAAATCCTCATCCCACAATTATATATAAGAATACTTGTAAATTATAATCCTAGTATTAATTCGTAGAAAATCAAGGTGATAGCTTAAGGGATACGGAGAGGTCAAGGAATGTACAGTCTTGGCACAAGTTAAAAATATTAAGGTAAATAAACTATTTTATATCAAATGGAGCTATTGCATAAGTTAAATTCATCACACCACAAGTGGAATCAACTGACTCTCTAGAACCTTTTCGAATTACCAATACTAGAGAGGACTTTCGAATTCGTCGTGGTGAACGACCCTTTATGCAATTGAATTCTTCCGGAGAACTAGTTGTTACTACTTCTGGATCACCCGTTGGGCCTTTTCCCAGTGTAGAAGGCCAAGATCCTTTTTGGTCAGGTGATTTTCGTAGGGCCCTTTTTGGTCCTAGTTTGCCTACAGTCTACGAAATCAACCCTCCGGTGTTTTCTGAGACAGAGACTATACCGGTGAATACCACTTATCACTTTGTTCTCCCTGACGAGATGGCCCATCTCACGAATACTACGAGTGTCCCAATAGGGATTGTTGCAGCTAGTATTGCTCCTATCAATACCCAACGAATGTCTGATGTCAACCCGACACTACCACTCAGATACCATGTGTTGAATGCTTTGTTGAATCCTTATGTTCCAACACCTCCGCAAACCCCAGCCGGTTCTCCAGGTGGTCCTTCTTTTCCTGGGCACCCTATTCCCGATTTTATTCCGACACTCCCTAAATTTCCTTTTGGCATTCCTAATCCTAGTGGCACGATACCATCCATTTCATCAAACTTGTAGATTCCCATTGGTGGTCAAGGTGGTATAGTTCCATTTCCTCTTACAGGACACAATCTACTTACTACACAACCTAAGATTGGCACACAACTTCCAGTTGGAAGTCCAACTACGATAGGGGGACCAACCCCACCTTTTGGACAAAATATACCTCCTGCCTTGGCCCAGTATTGGAATCAGATGTTACAAAATCTTCCTCACACGACTGGGGGGCAGCAGCAAACTGTCCCTACTATAGGCCAACCATATCCAGGTATAACCAATCCTATTTGGGGTCAGGGTCACAATGTTCAAACTCAGGTCCCTAATCAAACTCAAGGTTACAATCCTTTGAACTACTATCCTCTCCAACCACCATCGAATCAGCCTGGCTCTTTCCATTATGGGCAGACTGCTTACGGTCCTACTGGTTTACCGACAGGGGTTCCACCCCAAAGTCACCAGTACCCACAGGTGAATAGGCAGTTACATTTTCTTACTAATTTGGATTTGCCAGATTTGTCTAGGATTTTGAATGATCTTATTCGTCACTCTCCCCAATGGCCTATTATGCTGACTAAGCTTCCTTTGGATGTTCCTAAATTCGACGGTAAAGTGGGAGAGGACCCGAACAATCACGTTATGACTTTTCACCTGTGGTGTTCATCCAACTCATTGATGGATGACTCTGTTCGATTGCGTCTTTTTCAACGAACTCTTACCGGTTCTGCTGCGAAGTGGTATATTGAATTACCACGAGGTTTCTTCTCTGATTTTAACACTTTAGCTATGGCTTTCCTTACGCATTACCAGTTATCGATCTGTTATGATACAGGAACTGAGATTTTAACTTCATTCAAACAAAGTAAAGGCACTCATATATCCGATCTTATTCATGAGTGGTGAAGGAGACGACGTCTCATTAAACTTGAGCTCCCCGATCAGTTGCTGGCGGAATGGTTTACAAAATCTTTTGTGAACGAAATAGGTAAGGAGATAGCCATGGGTGGTGTTGTCACGGAAGAGCAGGCTATAAGTTGTGCTCAATATCTTGACCTTGTTTATTCACAAACGGGAACTCTTTATGATTTACTGCCTGATTTACCTTGTCCAAATGCTTCCAGCACTTCAACTACTCCAGCTGCTTCGCATGCAGCTGACGGTGTGATTGGTACTGCCCAAGCCCAATCGCATTCTGTTTTAAGAACCAACCCTAAGTCTACTTCTTCTAGTGTTCAAAATGATCCGTCTCCTGCCACTCCCACTAGCAAAACTTCTGAGGTAAATGTTGTCCAATCTACCCCTGCCGATAAGAACAAATCTAAAAAGGGGAGAGGCAAGAATAAGGAGGGAAAAAATAATAATCAAGCAGAGAAAACTAAAAACACTCCTGTTGAAGATCGAGATAAGCGCAAACCCCGTTACCCTTGCCTTATCTGTGGTGATGATCACTACACGAAGGATTGTCCGCGACGTGCCGAGGTCACTAAATTCCTTCAGGGAACCTCGAAATCATCTACACCGACAGTTTTGTCACAACCCTTCCCGTCCCAACAACAGGCTCAGTTGGTCATTCATGATCAACCTTCCTCGTCTACTACATCATATGTTTTGATGTGTACTAGTGATTCTAAGCAGAACAATGTTGCACTCACGACTAGAGCTAAAGATTATACTCCATCTAAGGAGAAGGTTGATGATGTACCTCCTTCATTGGTCCCACCCTCTCCAACGACTCCACCTACAAACGGTCCTCTTCATCTCGAACGACAGAGCCTTGATACATTTCTACGGCCACCCCCAAAAGGTGTCGTTAGGAAATCGACTTTCAATCCTCATGCTCGTGCGGCCCAGAACTACAGTATTGTTGAAGATCTGGCCCAGGCACCTTCAACGATGTCAGCCCTTGAAGTCCTTCAGTCTTGTCCTACACAATGGAAGGCCCTGTTGAAAGATATAGGTGGAATTGACCCAACATATACAAATTTGATAGTCTTTGACTTGGATGATCACATTCCACGGTTACCCCCGCAACTCGCGTTCCAGATACAAGTTGTTGTCTCTGACAAGAACATTTGTCGAACTGTTATCGACAAGGGTGCCTCAACGTGTGTAATGTCTTTTGCTTGTTGGAAAGCCATTGGCTCTCCTCCCTTGAATGAATCACAAAATATTCTTAAAGCCTTCAATGGCTCGGTTTTTAAGCCTTACGGTGTTCTTCCTTCGTTTCCTATCACACTAGAAGGTAAGACGGTCCAAGTTGAAGTGGAAGTCTTTAATGCTCCCCTTGATTATAATCTTTTACTTGGCCGTAGCTGGATCGATTCCATGCGCGTTGTTGTGTCAACTCTTTTCCATGTAGTACGTTTCCCTCATCAAGGAAAGGTTGTTACAGTTGACCAACCTGCCTTCTTCAATTCTGATACTCGTACTGGAAACGTGCCGTTTATTTCTAAAACCCCATCGGGTTATGAGAACGTCAGTGTAGGCCTGTTAAAGGACTCCTCGTTAATGGGTACTTTTCCCATTCCACCGCCCGATGTTCCACGCATGTCAGTTTCTTCTATCAATATGATCTCCACCGTACCTCACGAACTTCCTACGTCACTTGACCCTTAGATAGTCCCTGACCCTGGAGATCATGCTTGTTTCGGCGACGTAATGTCGTTACGTCCAGTTGAATCAGCCTATCAGGCTATTCAATCGGCAACACCTTCTACCCCCTCTCTTGATGAGTTGTCTCTCGATCCTTTTCGTGTTATTTTTTCCACTGACGAGATGATCATGTCTGTCATGGAGGACACCCCTTGGGATGATGGGCATCATCGTTCCATACTCTTTCTGGAACAACACACTCTTGATAACTACCAACGGATTTCGACTCCGTCGACTGTTGTTGTTATTTCGACCGTTCCCATGTCAGCACATGATGTATTTTCCGAAGGGAACCTCAGTAATATCTCACCTATGATTCCCATTGACATATCCATTAAACCTGGGATTGTTGAAAATGTCCATATTGGAGCTTCGTGTTCTCCCGACGAAATCGTCACCTATACGTCTTTGTTCAAAGAATTGTGTGACATCTTCGCCTGGAGCTACGAAGAGATGTCAGGTATCGACCCTGCAATTGTTGTACATGAGATAAAGAGATACCCTAGAGATAAACCTGTCCAGAAACGCCTTTGTCCAGTCCACCCACGTAAAGCGGCGGCTATCAAGCTCGAAGTTGAAAAATTTCTAAACGCTGGTTTCATTTATCCGGTGGCTCTGACCGAATCGGTTTCCAATCCTGTTCCAATTGATAAGAAAGGAGGCAGTATTTGTGTATGTGTTGATTATAGGGATATTAACAAAGCTTGTCCCAAGGACAATTTTCCTACCCCCTTCGTCGATCAGATTGTCGATGACTGCGCCGGAAGTGAAACCTTTTCCCTCATGGATGGTTTCTCTGGCTATAATCAAATTAACATCGCTCCTGAGGACCAACATAAGACTGCTTTTATTTGTCCTTGGGGTAATTTTGCCTATAGGAAAATCTCTTTCGGACTTAAGAATGCGGGCGCTACTTTTCAACGCGCTATGTCTTACGCTTTTCATGATATAAAGCATATCGTTCAACCCTATCTAGACGATTTACCAGCTCATTCTATGCGCAGAGTTGATCACCCTACTCACCTCTGGGCTATTTTCGTTCATTTTCGATTCTACCGGATACGTTTAAATCCTCATAAATGTGTTTTTTGCGTAGAATCTGGTCATCTTCTCGGTTTTATCGTTTCACGTCAAGGAATCCAAGTGGATCCTATTAAGGTTGAGGCGATTCTTAATCTTCCTCCTTCTTCTACACTGCGCCAGTTACAAAGTTTGCAGGGGAAAGAAAACTTTCTTCGTTGTTTTATCTCTAATTACTCCGAGATAACTCGTGGTTTTACGCAGCTACTAAAGAATGATTCAGATCTCGTTTGGGATTCATTTGCAAACAATGCTTTTGAAGCTTTGAAGTTGTCCCTAACGCAAGCTCCACTTATCTTTCCTCCCAATTATAGTCGCAATTATTTCCTTTTATCTTGCTGCCTCGGAGTACACTATTGGTATGGTTCTCATCCAAGAGGGTGATAAGCACGATGAACATGTTGTTTACTACTTGAGTCGAAGTCTCACACCAACTGAAATCAAGTATCAACATGTCGAAAAACTGGCCTTGGCTGTCGTTCAAGCCGTTCAACGCTTTCGGCATTATATCCTCTCACGTAAGACTACGGTGATTTCTTATTGCAACCCTATGCAACATATTTTGACACGTCAATTTCTTGGGGGCAAGTACTCTAAATGGATTGTCATACTCCAAGAGTTTGACTTGGAATTCGACCGCGCCAAGTCTAAGAAATCCTTAGTTTTTGCTGAGTTGATATGTGATTTTCCTCATGCTGCAACGGAAAATGTAGCAGTAGATTCATTACCTGATGAATCTATTTTCCTAATTAGTACTGACGATCTTTGGTATGGGGATATCATTATATATCTCCAAACCCAGACTTTCTGGCCTGCTTTGTCTAGTATTGAATGACGTCGTATACGTTATCAAGCTTGTCAATACATTATACTCAGAGATACTCTTTATCGTCAAGGAATTGACTTTGTTTTTCGACGTTGTTTAACGTTCGACGAAGCCGAGAAAGCTCTGAATGACTGTCATTCCGGAGCATGTGGTGGTCATATGTCTGGGTATGCTACTGCCCAGAAGATCTTACGCGCACGATATTTTTGGCCTTCTTTGTTTAACGACTGCATTACTGTCGTTCAGAAATGCCATGTCTGCCAGACATACAATCAGAAAATTCGGTCACATCCTTCTCCTCTTCATCCTGTGGTATCAGTTGGTCCTTTTGCAAAATGGGGCATCGATTTCATGACATGTCACCCTCACTCAGCCAGGGGGCATGGTTACATCATTGTAGTTGTTGATTACTTTACAAAATGGGCCGAGGCGATGCCGACATTCGACAATACTGGAAAGACTGCAGTTTTGTTTCTTTTTAACCATGTCATAGCTTGTTTTGGTGTTCCCCAAGCTATCGTCACTGATCACGGTAGTCACTTTAGGAATTTTATGATGTCTGAACTTACGGAGAAGTTGGGTCTTTGTCATGATAACTCAACACCCTATTATCCACAAGCTAATGGTCAAGTCGAAGCGATCAACAAAGTTCTTATAACTATGCTTCGACGGATGATAGGAATTCATAAATCAAGTTGGCACACAATGTTGTTTTCGGCATTGTGGGCATACCGGACATCTGTCAAATCCGCTACTGGGTTTACGCCTTTTCGATTAGTCTATGGTGTGGAAGTCATTCTTCCTATAGAATGCGAGATACTCTCTCTGAAGCTAGCTGTCGAACTCTTACCCAATACTTCTGCTGAAGAAGAACATCTATTGTATCTGATGCGATTAGACGAAACTCGACGTGATGCCACGCTAGTAATAGAAGCCCAGAAAAAACGTGTCAAGGCACAATATGACAAGCATGTCAAGCCTCGCGTTTTCTCCGAAGGTGATCTTGTTCTTCTTTATGAAAAAGATCGAGATTTGTTAGGAGCTGGGAAATTTGAACCCATGTGGCGAGGTCCTTATATTGTTCACCGAGTTTTGGAAAAATGAGCATATGAGTTGGTTGATTATGATGGTATCCATTTGAGTGAACCCATGAATGGGTTGTACTTGAAGAAGTACTATGCATAAATCATTTGTGCACAAGTACATGTATTTTATTGTATCATA
Organism: Picea mariana; assembly: GCA_032191745.1. Lineage (NCBI taxonomy): Eukaryota > Viridiplantae > Streptophyta > Pinopsida > Pinales > Pinaceae > Picea > Picea mariana. Next base: position 8,482 of record JASDQU010738049.1, on the reverse strand, counting down.
CTGTGTGTGTGTTACTATAGTTTGTTTTTGTCGTTATTTGGTCTCTGCCCTTATGTGACGTTGTGTTTGATTTTCAGATGTCGGAGTCTTCACTGCCATATATTGGCTTCACTGATGGTGCTAGCCGTAGTACTCGGAACCTAGCTTCTGTTGCGTGGGAAATCTATGCCCCAACAAACGAACTTGTATCTTTACAAGGTGTATGCCTTGGCCTTGCGACCAACAACATTGCAGAGTATAGCGTCATTATTGAATTATTGGTTGATGTTATCTCACTCAGAATTCGTCATTTGGTTGTACGACTTGATTCCCAGCTTGTAGTACTACAGTTAAGTAATATCTACTCTATTTGAAGCCCTACTTTGTTACGGGTGTATTTGCGAATTCACCTCTTGGAACGTTATTTTGATTACATTGAATATCAACATATTCCTAGATGTCTTAATACATTAACATATGCATTGGCTAATTATGTATTGGACAGACATTTGAACCATTTATAAATCAAACACATTGAAATTCACACAATATAAAGTAAACCGGTAGAGGCCATCTGTATATATAACGATCAAAAGAGTTTTTACAAAAGTTTGTCCGAAGACCAAAATATCAAAAATTGAAGCTTATAACTTCTACAAAGTAACGTCATGGATGACATTCATGGTAACACATGACTGCCCTAGCAACCCTACGGAGTAGTCGACTCATAGCTGTTGATATTCCTACAGTGTGACGTTGATCGCGTCGTGGAACCTCTTCCAAAGTCATACCTGGAATGTCTGCTGTCAGGCCCTCTAAATTCTGTTCCACCACCTGATAATCTTCAGCATACTGTGGTGCTGCTACTGCTGACTCTCCTCGCCTATGGAAAGGAGAAGTGCCAGGAGGTCTATACAATCCAACATCTGTGTTATCAACAAACGATTTTGTATTAGTCTTCGGATAACTATATAAAACAAAAACATTGGAATATGATAAAAATCTACAAAAACATTTTAAAAGAAAAAATGTGTGTACTTCTTACCAAGGTCACCCCATTGAGTATCCTCAGGCAGTGCTAAATCTGGATCTCCTCGGAAATCCAACCCGGCATACGTGTAGTCATCGACCATCAACATTTGGGTTTGAAGCCAGTCAAAGAAAATATCGTCATACTTGACGATCAGTCCTGCTATGTGTCGGGCCATGAGCCGACACCATCTCAACATCCTTGGATCCCTAGGACCCGGTATGTTCCACTCAACCTGTAGTCTAAATACGGGGACCCTCTCAAGGAATAAGGACACCAGCAAAGATCCATACCCGAATTGATTCAGGTTACCATGTCTATATTTAGTCAATTGTTTTTTGATACTGCGAAGCACAACATCTGCCCAGTTGAATACTCAAGGCTCAGTACACTCGATGACGTACTGGAAGTATCTTTATAATGCCATATGTGGAGCAGAACTCCCATCCATTTGAGCTATAGTAAAAAGGATAGTACGGAGGGTCAAGTCTCGTACCCCTCAGATAGCTACTTTTCCTTTTTGTCTCTCAGCCTCAGGTACGCAGTATTGATTGCAGTATTCACTCATCTTTAATCCACCACCTCTACTACCGGTTAGGCTGACATAGTACCCCCGTCGGGACAATCCGGTCAAAAATTATATGTCCTCAATGTCTAAGGACAATGTGTGAGCTCCCACCTGAAAAACCTGTTGATCTGGGTCCCACATATGGACTAGGTACTCTAGTAGTCTGACTTGGGCCCTCATGCCCAGGATGCGAAAGTATTTTAAGAGCCCACAATCTCTCAATGCAGCTATGGTAGGAGGATGATTCTTGGCATTTGCATTATCCTCTTCATGTTCTCTTTCACGCCACTCAAGCACCATGTTTATGGCTATTTATCTGCACAAGGAACATAAAAGGAGGATTAATGATTTTTTTCATGATCTGGATCTTTTTCATTGGCTAAAAATTTAAAAATATTTTGGAGTTTGTGGTTCTCACAGGTGCCCCATTAGCACAGTGAGAGAACCTCGCAGGTGGCTTAAGGCTCACCTGCGAGAATGCATCATTCTCGCAGGCCCCGTATGGGCTGCCTGCGAGAATGCCAACGCGCTTGTAGAGTTCAAAAAACAATTTAAAACTGCAGATTTAACCCATGAAATTAAAAATTTTAACCATGAAAATGTTAAGGATGAATAGCTTACCTTAATGTCGCAGACGACTTGTTGAATGGTCTCTTATAKCTCCCTCAAATTGACGCCAAACTCGGAGGGTAAAAAGGGGGTTTTGGAGCTCAATAGTGGAAATGCAAAATGATGTGAGTAAAATGATTATTTACTCATTTGATTTACTTTTTACTGTCATTTTGGGTTTTTTATGCTTATTTATTGATTAAACCTAATCCCTAATGTCAAKATGAGTGTAATGACTTGCAGGTGTGATGACGTTGATAATTAAATACAAGGGTATGGACATATTTTTCTTCGTTATGGCGTATTTTTTATTGTTTTTATGGTTTTTACATAAAACCTCGAGCGTCGTTTTTGTTCGTTCTTGCGCTCGTAAAAAACATAAGAACGTRGTCGAGCATACTTTTATCACTTTTTCGGGCTCAACAAGGTTATACGAAAAAGAAACCCCCTTGGAGTCCTCTTTAATCTCTTTTCAGACTCTCTAAACATGAAAAGATCGTCGAGCGACCTCGCTATTTTCACGCTCGATAAAGTATTTGAAGTAAGCGTCTGGTGAGCGATAATTTATCTCTTTTTCAGTCTCGTCCATACTATTTTACGAAAAAGGCACTGAGAGAGTTCTCCTTTAAGTGTTTTTCCAAACTCTATAATCTTGAAAAACCTTCGAGTTTTCTATCTCTGGACTCGTTAAACAAACATTGACAGACCCATGATGGGATCGAACCACTCCTTCTTAGGGTTCGTTAAATATACTCCGAGGGACTCGTCCGAAGGATGAGCTTACATCAACAAATATGTTATCCTCCTCAAGCTTGCATAAAAATAAAGAGGTACTCGCCAGAAATGGTGGGGGAAAATTTGGGAAAGGGATATGTTTCATTTTCGTATTGATTGGCAGTAAGTGTCGCTCTTGAACATGACACCCCCTATTCATCGCATTTGAAGCCGGTTTATGAAATCCACTTGTCTCTCATTCGATTTGCTACAAGATCATTCCCTATGTCATCTTTGATTCAATGTTTCCAAATCATTGGTCGTTTCATTCATATGTTCAAGATAAGTCCAGTTGAAACCTATATTGAGTCAGCCATGTGCAGTTATCCATTCTCTCAGTGTCGGTCTTCCCTGTGTCCAATCCAATTTACAAAATACTTTGTTTCACCTTCAAACTCTATTACTCACTTCGTGTCATTGATGGGGGATACATCAAGGCCCTCCTGTGAAGAGTTTTGTTCCGTCGACTTCAGCTCATTATCCGGAATCAAGACTTAGAAATTATTTGGTACCTTGGAACTTGCATGCCTCAATGGCAGGTTTCCTCGCTTTCAACAGTGGGTTTACATCATTGACCCCTGATCAAAAGATTCCATCGGATGTTCAACATCAACTCATTTATTCACACTCGATGGATTGTACTATGGTACCTTGGGAGTCATTGACATCGTTGGTGATTTCCCTCGCACTTGTTAACGGTTTCATCAATGACCGGTAATCAAGTGGTTTCTACCATGTTCAACTTCAACACATGTAATCACATGGTTAGATTCGTACTTTGGGCGACGAGATTGAAGACCCTGGNAGTTGCGATGGAGTATGTATAATTTGCGACACATAGATCCACTGTGTATGTTTCGTGGCTATGTCGTCTTGATTTGAAATTTCTCGCATAGATACATAGTGTATTTCGATGGCTATGCTATATTTTGATGGCATGGATCCACAGTGTATGATTGGTAGCCATGACCCATGTCTACAATGTCATCAGTCTGTGATATGAGTATGGGAATGCCTACCTCAGAATTGATATATATGATATTCTACAGATGCTTGGTTGTTCGCAGGTTTTCGATTAGATGTGCTTCGGGTTCTCGACACACACATGCAGCTTACAAAGTCTATCGGTTGTCACTGGTTCCAACTTCATACTTTGGGGGGAATTATGTTACCCATGATTTTGGTCATCATGATGATCTATTGATGATGATGTACTCAGGCTCTTCATAGGAACCTTTTCCTGAGAAAAGTTACTTTCTTCTCCTTCCAGAAATATCATTTTTGAAGGAGGTTCGCAGGCTGCTAGTATATTTGTCTGTGAGAATGCATCATTCTCGCAGGCTGCTTTAAGCCAGGGTGCGAGAAGTTTGCACTGTGTTGAACTGCTAGGGTGCGAACTCTTTCTTAAGCAAGGAAAAATAAGAATTCTCAAAGTTTCTAGAAGGGAATCTTCTAGAAGGATGAGATGGCATTCGAGTGGTTATCCTAGTATTGGATTCCCTGATATTTTGGGATCATTCTTATCCAAGTAACTAATTCATTCTCTCCTATATATTGAGGGGATTCTCATGGAAAAGGTTAGTAGCAAATAAGGTTAAGAAAGATTCATTGGAGAATTGGTGAAAGATTGTGTGAAGGATTGAAGCTTGAACAACAAGCTGAGAAACTACAGCAAAGACATCATAAGGGTTTTGATCTTCTTCATGCAAGTGAGCAAGTGTGTGTGTCATAGTCAAGGGCCATCGAAAGGAAGTTTGCGACATCAAGGCTCAGGTTGTAATCTTTACTTTCCATCAATATGATACATTAATATGTCTCTTTCCCATAAATTTATCTTCACTTTATTGTATAATTACTTCATCATATACATAGATTGACTGTTGAATATATTGAGTTGTCTTCACTTCGATTGGTTTGAGTTGTCTTGGTCTTAACTACACAAGAGCATTGGAGCGAAGTTGGAACAACAAAGACCAAAGGAAGCGATTATAAGGTATGTTACTTGTTCTTGCCTCCTACTTAATTCACTAGTCGAAATCTAGGGAAAGAGTATTATTCTGTCTTGATTTGTTCTAGATCCAGGTGGATCTAGAGAGATCGGTTTGTGTCCGCACTTACGGATTTATCCAATAACAAAATTGGGGACTCCACTGGGGAACTCTCCCTTTTCTTTGTGGTTTTTTATATTTTTCTGTGGCCATTTGCTCTGGTTTCACTTTTCTCTTGTACTATCAGTCTCTGAGTCTTCAGGATATCCTGATAGACCTTCTGAGTCCAGAAGCCTTTGTCAATTTTTCTTTAATTTTCAAATTTTTTAGTATGTTCAGGAATTCTCGCACTGCACTTCATTGCAGCCTGCGAGAATTGGTAAGGTTCGCACCTTGCTTATAGGTTTCAGTGCGAGGTTCTTGCACCCTGCTCAAGGGTTGCCTACGAGAATCAGTGATTCTCGCACTGTGTTATATTGCCTGCCTGCGAACACTCTTGTTCAAAAATTTGATTTTAAGTTTTGGCATTTTTAACTGCCCAGATCAGTTGGATTGCCTCTTCTAAGTTTCTTGAACCTCTAATTGACATATTTCTTTCTTTAGTTTGCATGCGTGAACAGTCTTAGGATTTCAAGGTTTTTCTTGTCCTTGGTGTCTTGACTTTCATTTCTTGACTCTTCTTGGCAAAACCATTCTCTCTGACTTCATATTCAGAATGTGTTTGATTAGTTGAGAACCAGTGATTGGTTGAAAGTTGAGTATTTGGTTTTTCTCTTTTTCTCATTGGCTTGAAAGATCAGATTCTTGTGTAATTGAGAAGACTACTTTGGTTTGCTCTTTATTTTTGCTTTCATTGAAAGACTAGATTGGGTTATTTGCTTGTTCATTGATTTGATTTTATGTATTCTCATTGGCATAGTGAGGATCCTTTTTGGAAAGTGAACAAAAGTTTTTTCTTTCAAAATATTCTTTTCATTTTAGAAAACTTGGAAATCAAATTATTGAGATTGTTGAAATATTTGAAGGACACATAGAGTATTGTCATTTGCTAAATGATTGTTTTTGTTGGCATTTGAAAGGAAATTTTTGCATTGTAGTACAGGGTTGATCTGGAAAACTTTCTCTCTCTCCCATACATAGGATTCATTGAATGAAAAGTGATACATTTCATTCTCATCCTTGCATTATTGGGTCAGAGTCATACAACATAAGTTTCATTTTCGTTACCTTTGAGTAAACAACAGCCTTTAATAACACTGCGTAATCATAAAATTTATCTAGTAACTCTTTTCTAGGGCTCTTTTACACCAACATTTAGTTAGGCTAGCGATTTGGAGTAGGAAGAGAGATACATTCTCCAAAAGCATAAAAAACACAATAGCATCTTGTGTTAGGGAGTGTTAAATTCCATTTGCAACATCTTGTCCTCGAAATCCCTTCTCACACAAGGGTCAAACATTAGGTCGCATTGATATCGGCAAAGTTACTCACCCTGCTTTGTTGGTGTTAGTGTAGAGATTGCACGTATTACGGGGATCACTCGAAGGTATACCCACAATGATGAGTGGAAGCCTTTTGAGTTGGTTTCGGGCTAGATACCCTGCCCTTGCATGTGGATTGGACTGTCAATTGTTCCCCCATGCTTGTTTGTTGTTGGTGGTGACCTTAATGGCCTATCTCTCTAGGTTCTTACCCAAGGTGACTGTGAAGGGGAAAGTCTTCATGGTACCTAGAATTGACGTTGACCAAACTCACTCGGGCTCCTTGGAGGGTATACCCACGATTATGTGTGGGAGCTTGCACCAGGGTGTAAGTCCGTTAAGTAGGTCGTCAACGTAACTTTTCCACACTAGCCTCGCCCCTTCTCATCTCGTTGTTGCGACGTTGGATTTCATCACCAACTAGGGGCTTCGAAATTCGAAGGTCTTGTTTGCCTGGTGATTGCTTCCTAGATTTTGTTTACTAGTGCTTGTTGTTTGTTTCTCGAAGTTGACCATAGGATTTTCTTCGCGAAGTTTGTCACTCATTTACAATAGCTCCCCCACATCATTCACGTAGAATGAAAGGTTTATCTCCAGAGCATCTGGACGGTTCTCAACCCTTGCCTACCAGTACACCTGAGGGCTCTCCTCAGCAGAGTAAAGTCTTAGTTGTCACCACACCACAAGTGGAAACAAGTGAAGTCCCAGTTGTCATCACACCACAAGTGGAATCAACTGTCTCTCTAGAACCTTTTCGAATTACCAATACTAGAGAGGAATTTCGAATTCACCGTGGTGAATGACCCTTTATGCAATTGAATTATTCCGGAGAACTAGTTGTTACTACTTCTGGATCACCCATTGGGCCTTTTCCCGGTGTAGAAGGCCAAGATCATTTTTGGTCAGGTGATTTTTGTAGGGCCCTTTTTGGTCCTGGTTCGCCTACAGTCTATGAAATCAACGCTCCATTGTTTTCTAAGACAGAGACTGTACCGGTGAATACCACTTATCACTTTGTTCTCCCTGACGAGATGGCCCATCTCGCGAATACTACGAGTGTCCCAATAGGGATTACTACAGCTAGTCTTGCTCCTATCAATACCCAGCAAATGCCTGATGTCAATCCGGCACTACCACTCAGATACCATGCGTTGAATGTGTTAATGTTTATGCCATTATTATAGTTCTTTGTATTTCATAAGATAAGAGCATAATAAGAACAAGATCACTGAGAAATACACATCCACAATAGGCACAACATTTATCCTGGGAAACCCTCTAGGGGAAGAAAACCCAGCAAAACTTCCTTATCATAAATAGCTTATCAAATGTTCAAGAGATAACTCAACCAATACAGAAAATCCTCCTCCAAGAGATGTGCCACCCTTCTTCTCCTCTCACCAACTTGAAATAGTAGCTTGCCTCATAAGAGAATGAGCAAGTGAAGTGTGTCTTAGAAGTGAGGCACTAGCCTCTTATTTATATCAATCTGGCACATGTGAAGAGTCACCATCTGGCAGGGCTGACCTCTCACACTGGGTGGGTAAATCCACCTTTAATTAAATCTGGCCCTTTCATTATAACTGCTGGGGCCAACTTCTTATTATGCACATTGTAATTGTCCGATGACCAATCCGCAAAAGGGGATTTGGTCCTTATACAATTATCGACTTGATTAATCCTCAATGGGAATTAATCTAATAATAAAAATAATAATAATGACATGATTAATCCACAATGGGGATTTAATCCAATAACAAAATAATAAGAATGTTCTTCACAGTTACATTATTTCAACACTCCCCCTTAACAAGAAGGGTATTCTTCATCAGTCTTCATCAGCATCAGGCGAGAGAGGTCTACATCATCAGTGGCATCTCAAGGACAGTATCGTCAATATCATCTTGAACAATTGTCTAGCACATTTACGAGTCATCGGAAGTTTTCTTCATCAGCAGCATCATCATTCTCAACAGAATGCTATCATCATCTGCATCAAACATGTATCAATAATAATGATACCTCATCACAGCACTAGGCTGTCACATCACAG
>JASDQU010738048.1:137329-163876 GCA_032191745.1 Picea mariana | reverse complement strand
ACCTTCCACCCCCAGACAGATGGCCAAACTGAGGTCATAAATCGAATGATTGTGCATATCCTTCGCATGTATAATTCCAAGCACCCTCACACATGGGATGAGATCCTTCCCTATGTCCATCATAGCTACAATTGAGCCCTGCATAACTCAACTGACCAAAACCCCTTTCAGGTGGGGTTGGGATTCCAACCATTGGGTACCATAGATGTTGCACTTCCCCTTGTGGTCACCTCAACCGACTCATATCCAGCTACAACTGAAGCTGACAAAGACACCCCGTTCATTAAGCGGATCCAACACATCCACCAACAAGTTCATGATATCATACAAAAGTCCAATGACAAGTACAAGAAGCGTCATGATCAACATGGGGTGCCACATAAGTTTCAGGTGGGTGACAAATTTTGGTTGCACTTGCAGAAAGAACGCTTTACGGGACCCCATCGGAAGCTTCACCCACTTCGTTATAGGCCATACACCATCACTAATGTCATGGGGGATAATTATTTTGAGATCAAAATTCCTCCTTTCCTTGGCTTGCACCTAGTGTTCAACGTGGATCTCCTTCATCCTTATTTCCCACCATTATTTGACACCTCAGAAGTAGAAGAACAACTGACACCAACAGATCTCAACCCCAACTGCATACAACAAGCATCTAATGATCAGATTGTGGACACATAGATAAAGGAGACTCGACAACAAAGGATCCAACTTTATCGAGTCGTAAAAGCAGGACAACTCCTACACCAAGGCAAGTGGCTCACCTGAGGCCAAATTCAACAAAAATTTCCTCATATGATGGGGGAACTCAACGCAATGGAGACCATTGCTTCCTAAGGAGGGAGGATTGATCTAGGTGGATATCAGTGGTCACCCACCTTTTCCAACTGGCTCAAAACAATTTTCTGGCAATTTTGGTAATTTATTATTTTTAGCAGTTGTTTCAGGTCTTGAAACTTCCAAAGTCATTTTGAGGCCCTAAAGGACGTTTTTTTGGGAAAATGAGGAGAAGCATGGAAGTTCCTTTAATGTTTCTCACACAAAAATTATAGTCCTCGGACATATCTTTCTAATGAGGTATTGAGTGCGTCAAATGGAGATCGTATGCAAAAGTTACGACCAGGGGAAGTTGATGTACTGACTTACCCAAACAAGGCCTACATGACTTTTGGCGCTTCATTTACTAGGGTTAGGTTTTTGGATGTCTAGGGTTTTTTCAAATTCCTGTTTATTGTAAAAAAGGCCTTCAGAGCCTCATTGTAACCATCTTCTTGTGAATGAGCGCAACTGTCACATCTCTTCTCAGAGATAAGCCACCACCATTCCAGCAAGCTTGTTTTTTCACTGCTGTTGGCACCAGGCCGAAGGGGAAAGAAGAATGATCATGAGAAATAAAGCGTGCAAAAAACTGAAGTAACAACTGGCAAAACAACAACACACGTGCATGCAAGAAAGCATGCACAAAGGAAAGTGACAGCTGGAGGAAGAACAACACGCACATGGGAGAAAGACCCAACGTAAGAAGGGTTAGGGTTTTTGTAATATTTTGTAAAATGATGAAGAGCCTGAAATGTATCAATATAGATACGAAAGTATCATAGAGTGTGGGTAGTTGGTAGTTATTTGTTGATAGTGTTATTATTTTTGTTGAGGTTTAGGCTTTGGAGTTAAGTTTTGGAGATTATAACCATGCGGGGCATGGGCGATATGTAAGGTTTTTAGCTGTATGAACCGATTTTGCAAGATGTTGAGAAAAGAAGATACGAGGGAAGGTAGATATGAGGATTAGACCGTAGGCTATAGATCCTGGTGTGATATAGTTCACCTCACATAGATCTCACCCAGTTTTGTGGAGAATTGTAAGCGCGTGGCGCCAGGAATGCAAAACTGCCTTAATAAAAGAGCCAAGAGACAAATCTTTGTGGATGTAGCCCAAGAGGGGGTGAACCATGGTAATACTCATGTAATATGTTGAATGTATGCATGTCTCTTCTTTCTTTCAACAATTAATGGTTAAGCGTGATGAATGAGTTAACACATTGTTATGAATCTGTTTATACTCTATTGGAATTAGACTATGAAATATACGTATGCGACTTCAAGGGATAAGTAGTTTACCTTACAGCTCACGGTACTTGGATTTAATCAAGAAACCCCTATCCCCTACTCTGTCCTAGGCTGTAAATACCTGAGTCTTACAGTCATCCATTTAAAGCTATCTCGGGTGAGACTGCACAGTACCTTCCGGGTGATGTGTTGCCTTCTAGATTACCAGGAGGGCCGATAGTTTTAAAGGCTTTTTTGGAACCCTGAATGACATGAACCCTGGGTCAATAACTTAGACAACCCGAGAAGGGAAATAGTAAGCCAACAAAAGGTTCTGTTGTCGTGTTAAAAAGAACAAGAGAGGACTGATTATATGAGATAGAATGAATAAGAACCGAAGGAGCGGAACAAAAGAGCAATGAGTCGTTAGAAGGGAATGTTGAGACCTTGGAACCCCATGAGAGAAGAAATCAAGGGCTGGTTGAGAACTAAAGAGCTAGAATTTTCACAGAAAGACAATAGAAACCCCAGGATCACACCACGTAAATACCTAGATAAAGACGTATTTACGGATTTACACGAAGTCTTTTTCTATGATTTTCCGCATCTACTATAGGAGTGGATCTTAAGGTTAAAGGATAACCATGTGATGAACCAGATTCGACAGCTATATTGGACTCCAATACATATCCAACAGTTGCAGCAGGTGAACAACAAATTCACCCGCGCAGTCGACTTTTGGCTTGACAATATTGTGGCAGGATTTATCATAGAATTTGCGGTAGACACAGCAAAGTCATATAGCACAGCCGAGCAAGAGTTCCTACGAGGACCTAGAGGAAGGTACATTCGATCACTGTATACTTCTATCAAGATATTGCTATATAACAAAGTTATAATGACAATGGAATCAGACAACTAGACTTCCCTGCATGCATGGGGGAAGGGGGGAAGCACTGACAGAGAGAGGAGGAATGGAAGGAGGGAAGGATAAAGAGAAGAAGGAGGAGGAACCCTTGGACCCGATATTGATGGATGACTACCAGCTTAAGTGGATCTTGGAGTCATTAGGAACGACGTGTAGTGGAGTAACCTACCAATATAAGGTGAATACCAAGAAGAGAGCCGTAGCCGAGAGGGAGGGCTTGGAAAGCGATGAGGAAGAGGTAGAGGATTTCTGGGCTATGGAGAAGATTCAGGAAATCCTGCACGCCACTTATGAGAGGAAAACAAGAGTCCCAAGAATAGGAGGAGAAGGCAACCATCCCTTTCATATTAATGTCATTGTGGAACCCATAAACCCATGTGTGACCAATACACCAAAGAGAACACCACCGTTTAGACAACCAAAGTTCGAAGGAATTCTGACAGCAGGAAGTACATCTACACAAGGAGAATCAACTGGAGGAGCCAGTTCAGGCAACCTTAGTCAAGTATCTACACTGCGCGGAGGAGGGAGTAGCTCAGTATTTGGAATGGCAGGACACAATCCTACTATCAGATTACCAGATTTTCGAGGAGAAGCAGCAGAAGACCCTGAGAAGAACCTATTCATTTGTGCAAAGATCTGGGAAGCAAAGCATATCACTGATGAAGACACCAAACTTTCATAGCTAGCGATCACGCTAAGAGACCGAGAACTAGACTGGTACATGAGTCTAGACACGAACAATGTTCCCAGTACGACAAGGACACTGGACGACATTAAGAAACTATTGATAAACGTGTTCCAGAAGCCGAGCTCAGAGGATCAATACATGAATGAGATGATTGAAATAAGACAGAAACCAGGAGAATCGGTATGGGATATTGATCAAAGATTCAAGCGATTAAAAGGAAAGTTAAAATACCTTATGACCGATATGCAACATTGACACCTATTTGTCAACTCACTACTCCCACACTTAAAATATCCATTACGACAACAAAAGTTTCAGACGCAGGCAGAGGATCTATAGGCAACCTTGCAATTGGAAGAGAATCAGTACTAGTAGACAGACCCGACTATCGAAGAACTGAAGGACGATCTGAAGATCTTAACATTTCAGCTGAACCAGAATAAGAACAAGGACAAATGAGAAGCTGTTTGGTGCACTACCTGTAGGAGGGAAGGACACCATAAGAATTAATTCCCAAGATTCAGACAGTATATGGTGACAGGGATGCCGAACCCACTACCACAGGGAGGATTATGGTGTGAAATATGAAAGAAGCCAGGTCATGACCCTTACCACTGCACGATGATGCAGAAATACCAAACAGTCCCAAAGAACTCATATTGCACCTTTTGAAAGTCAATCGGCCATGACGACAAAGATTGCAGAACTATGGAGCTGATGCGGGAAAGAACATCAGACGCGTATAGGGTATAGTCAGAAATGATGATTGGGAAAGTAGTACCACAGTTCACTCAATCCCTAGCCCCATACAACACTGCACATCAATAGTATAATATTGCATCTCAGCTGTACAATAACATGCAACCACAGTACAACCCGGCACAACCCCAGTACAATACCGTGTAGTATAATTAGGGACCACAGTATATAACACACCGTGAGGTGATCATGCAAATTATAGAGGAGCAGGACGAGCCAGAGGAGTTTTCAGACACGGTAGAGGACCAATCACATGTCACAATTTCCAACAACTAGGAAATTATGCACGGGAGTGTCCACTGCCACCAACGACTTGTATGTATTATTGCGCATTGGACCACGATACGGAGGAATGTCCAACATTACTGGTAAAGATCCAGGAAAAAAGGAATCAAAATAACCAGAATGTTCAGTGGATTTCAGCCGAAGCAAGGGATGACGAATGAAACATCAACATAGTCACTTGAGGAGGAATGAAAACATGAAATGACGTAGTTCAACAGGAACTGGCCCAGAACCAATGGGTAAAGAAGAACACTAACCCCAAGAAGTAGTTCGACGCGCATAAGGAGAAGGAGATCTTTCCAAAAACCCGACAAGAATTCCAGGAGGAGAACATTGCGTTGAATGCACAACAGAGCAAGGAAGCTCTGGAATATGAAATGCCGCCATCACTGGACCATACCAACAGAATACAACGCAAGGAAAAAGTAAGTACTATCAAAGAATTTTTGCAATCATGCATCAAAATGTTAAGTGATCCTTCATCTATCAAAATATTGCAAAATATCCTAGAAAAATGTAGCAGTGAGATGGAACAGAAGCAATAATTGAAAACTGTCAACCACCTACATACAAGAAGAAGAACAAGTAAGGAATTTAGACTAAATGCTAACATTGGGGATTTCAATATGGGAGATTTTATACTAGATCTAGGATTCGAAATGAATGTACTACAAAAATCTACATGGCAATGTATGGGAGAACCTACACTGGGATACTCAACTGTTCAATTAAAGCTAGAAAATCAACATAGAGTCCTACCAATAGGTAGACTAAAAGGAGTGATGGTAGATCTAGATGGTGTGCGCACTAAGCCAGACTTTGAAGTCATTGAAATAGTAGACGGCACAACACCTTACCCGACGCTACTTGATCTGGATTGGGTGTTCGACAACTAGACCATAATTAACTTAAAAACCAGAAAAAATGACATTTGAGTCAGGGGACTACAGGGTGATATCCCCACTTGAACCATTAGAAAGCGAGAGGTTCGTAGAACCCACTTGTCTGGATTTAGAAGAGATCGGCCATTTGTACAGAACAACTGCGCGCGATGCAGACTATATAAACCCAACTACAGATGGGGTACTTAGTTGGCGGAGCATTACTTCATGTACAACAGACTCAGACACCAGGTTAGAAAACTGGTAGCAAAGACTACACAAAGTATCCACAAGAAGGTGTGCCATAATAGACTGCGCAATAAGGTGGATTGGCACAGAAATCAGAGAATCAACCAGTTTTCACGGGCTAAATGATTTGGAAACTTTCTTGATACAATATGAAGATGAAGTATTAGAAAACCAGAGATTGCTAGCACTGGATTTAGCATTAAAGGCTACACCCGCAAGATGGTGGGGTGCACACAAAGAGACTATCACAGATTGGTAGCAATGTAAGCGATTACTGCGCATAAGGTTCAATGCAGAATAAAAAGGTAACAAACAACATAAATATGACGGACTAGGCACACCAGCAGAACACTTGGAGGCATGTAAAACGCTGTGTAAAATGATGCCACCGGAGGAGTGGTCTCACCACTTCATTCATAATTTAGAGGGCATACCAGGGAATTGGTATACGGACCAGGAAATGCATAAAGGAACCAAGACATGGGTGACACTCCAACAGAACTTTACAGTCACTTTCTCATTCGAGCATGAGAAACCCAACATAGAAGTGGCCCTGAAATGGATCAGAGATGTCATATTCATTGAAGAACCGGAAGTGGAAGCTATCACAGAGGTACAACAATGAAATAAGCAGACAGTCAAGGATCTACTGTCAGGTTACCACGTACAGGAGGAAGCACCAGATGAAGATGATCCACACAATATTCAGATCGAAGAAGTCGAAGGAGAGAGAGATGTGGAAGGACCACCCTTAGAGTTAGAGGTCATATCTATGCCTATCAAGATAAAGAAGGTTAACATAGGGACTACCGAGCAACCCAAAATGGTCAGCATTGGAGATTACTGGGACAAACAGACACTAGAAAGCATCACAGAATTGTTGCATGAATACAATGACCTTTTTCCCACAACCTTTACAGAGATGAAAGGCATAGCCAGAGAATTAGGAGAAATAAAGATACCACTCAGACTTGATGCGAGACTCATTAAAAAATGACCATATAGATTGAACCCCATATATAAACAGAAATTTAAAGATGAGATCGACAGGATGCTCGAGGCTGACATCATCGAACTAGTCAAAGAATCATAATGGATAAGCTCGATGGTAGTATAGGACAAGAAACAGGGAAGAGGGATCAAGATATGCATCGACTTGAGGAATTTGAACGATGCATGCCTACACGAACCAACCCCCACATCGTTCATGGATGAAGTACTCGAGAACATAGGAGGCCATGAAGCCTACTCATTCACCGATGGATTCTCAAGATATCATCAGATTAAGATAGCACGGGAGGATAGACACAAGACCACGTTCACGACAGAATGGGGATCTTATCAGTATACAGTCATGCCGTTCGGACTAAAGAATGCACCTGCGATATTTTCTAGAGTGGTCATCACAGCATTTAAGGAATTCATCCATAATTCCTCGAAGTATAACTGGATGATTGGACAGTGTATAGATTACTAAAAAACCATGTGGAAGTTTTATGACTGATGTTAGAATGATGCAGACAGTGCAAGATATCACTGAATATCAAGAAATGCATATTTGGAACACCATTTGGGATACTACTGGGACACATAGTATGCAAACAGGGTTTGCTAGTGGATCCGGCCAAAATCATAGTCATTGTTAACCTACCAGCACCAAAAACAATCTACCAACTAAGAGAAACGCTAGGACATATGGGATATTACAGGAAATTCATCAAAGGCTATGTGCAGATTACAGTGCCAATGGAAAAACTGTTAAAGAAGGATACAAAGTATCAATGGAACGATGAGTGCCAACATGGTCTGGATACCCTGAAGGAAAAGATGGTCACCACACCAATATTGGTATTTCCAGATTGGGAGAAGACATTCCATGTACATGTAGATGCATCAATGATATCACTTGGAGCTATCTTAGAGCAACTAGGAGTAGGAGACTTGGATCAACTAATAGTGTTTGGAAGAAAAAAATTATCAGACTCAGAACAAAATTATAACATGATAGAAAGAGAAGGCCTAGATATGGTTTATGCACTACAGAAATACAGACATTACCTATTGGGAAAACACTTTAAGATGTTTACAAATCACTCAGCCCTGAAATACCTAGTCAACAAGCGAGTGTTGGGGGGGAGAATCTGTCGATGGTTATTTCTATTTCAATAATTTGACTTTGAGGTAATAGTTAAACCAGGAAAACTGAATGCAGGACCTAACCACCTATCGAGGGTCACAAATGGAGAGGAACCAACGAATTTAGAAGACAAATTTCCAGATGCATAGCTATTCTCATTACATATTGATGACGATTACTTCACAGAGATCATCCAGTACTTGAGCACAGGTACTGCGTCGCAAGAATACACCACTGCGCAGAAGAAGAACCTGGTAGTCTATGTAGCTGACTATAAATTGATTTCAAAACATATATACAAGATGGGCTAGATAACATCTTACGAATATACGTACTAGACCACGAACGACCAAGAATTTTAGTAGAAGCCCACAAGGGAATAACAGGAGGGCATTATGCAGGAAAAGATACCGTGTAGAAGGTACTACATGCAAGATTGTGGTGGCCAACGATCTACAGAGACTCGAAAGAGTACTGCCAACAATGTGATGTCTGTCAAAGGGTAGGCAAACCCAACATAAGGGACGAGATGCCACTATGATCGCAAGTGACACTTCATGCATTTGATAAATGAGTGATAGACTTTGTGGGACCCATTAACCCACCATCCAAAAGAATGGGGGTGAGATATATTATCACCACGATGGAATACCTTACAAGATGGATGAAAGCCGCACCAGTAAAAGATTGTAGTGTAGAGACAACTGCACACTTTCTGTTTCAATAGGTAATTACTAGATTTGTGTGCCCAAGAATTTTGATGAGAGACCAAGGAACGCACTTCATAAACAACACCATCTGAGTGATGCTCGAAGAGTTTGAAGTTCATCACCAAAAAATCACACCATATCATCCACATGCAAATGGCATGGTAGAAGCCTTCAACAAAATTCTAGAGAACGCCTTGACAAAGATATGTAATGTCAACAAGGACGATTGAGACCTCAAGGTACCAACAATGTTATGGGCGTATAGAAACACATGCAAAAAGTTGACAGGCCACACACCATTCAAACTAGTCTATGGTCAAGAAGCAGTAGTGCCGTTAGAATTTTTAATACCCAGTCTATGTGTAGCAACTATTGCACACATGATAGAACGAAGCACAATACATGAAAGACTAAATCAGTTATTGTCGATAGAGGAAGACTGAATCTTGGCAGGATTGCACCAACAAGTACGGAAAGAAAGAGACAAAGCTTGGCACGACCGCCACATCAAGAGGAAGATGTTCAAGGAAGGAGATCTAGTATTTCTCTACGACAATAAATCATTGTAGCACTCAGGGAAGCTCAGAATGCATTGGCTAGGACCATACGAGGTAAAATCTGTCACAGACGAAGGAGTTGTACAATTAAGAGATCTAGCAGGCACAAAACTTAGAGGAATGATCAATGGGAGCTGGCTAAAGTTGTATAAGGACAATCGACCAACCACCATGCAGTATAAAAAAGCGAGAAAAGGAAAGTCGAAAAAATCAAGTTGACAGGACAACATGAGGCAGCGTTAAAGCAAGGCAAGGACGGATGGGATGTCACATTAAACGTGCCAACTGGAGACGACAGAGTAGGCGTAATGGCAAGTACGAAACCACCGCGGATGCATTGAACCCATAGTTATGGTGCATTAATCACATGATGGAGGAAGTGTCATCGACAAGCTTCATGATGATCCCATACAACACACGCACAGAAGCAGTTAGTCTATTCGCAAAAGGAGATCAAAAAAAGAGCAACAATAGCTAGAACGAACAGAGTGAAACCACAGAGCTCATCGAAGCCATTTGAACTCAGCAAACGTTCGACAAACACCATTATGGCACCACCGAAGCTCGTAGAACCAGGCCAGATAGCCAGATCAACCAGGGTTCAGACTAGGTCACGAGGACCACTGGAAGAAAACGAGCATCAACCACCAGAAATCGTCGATATTGACGAAATCCCTTTGCCAGAGGAGATCCCATTAGAGTCCATACCAACACTAGAGGATATTATGCAACCACAAATAGAGGCCATGAAACAGGATACACCAGCAGCGGTGCATGAGCCTCAGAACAAAGAAGAAGAAACCCACCAGGAAATACCACTGGAACATACAGAAGCAACCGTGGAAGTGAACGGAACAACACAACATCTGGGAGTAGAGGAGCAACCAGACGAGACACAAGCACCCAGCTTAGGTTGCCCAACCGAGGAGACTATTGGAACTACCTGGGCATGGCCAGAGTGGATGACAGGGGAACAATCAAGAGTTGCTGTAACTTCGAGCTAGCCAACACAGCAGGAGGACCAAGTTCAGATACCGATCTCACCTTGAAAGAAACCAATTGTAGAGATTGTGCTACCTTGCATACCAGAGGGAGTACAGGTGGACTCGCAGTTATTGGGTTACGTTGGGAAGCTCAAGTATTCCGACCATGACGTAGCAGATGAAACCAAATATCTGGATCTTTCACCATAGGTCTTTATGCAGAAAATAGTTGTGAACCAACTCAAAGAAACCATCACTAAGCCACACCAGTGGGCAACTGGACTGGATAGAACAAGAATTCTAGGATTGCTGAAGATACCACACTTTGGCAGAGGCCAATATGTGTTGGCATGCATCAAGAAATTGTTAGCAGTTACGCATGGAGGGGATGTATGGCTGGACAAACCCGTCCCCATAACTGTCGAACTTATCATGCAGATAACAGGCCTACCCACTGGGGGTATGGATCCTGTGCTAATTCTAGAGGATAAGTCCAAGGAAAAAACATTAGAAGAAGAGATGAAGAAGAAATATGGCACCGACAGGGGAACATGAGGCATTATAATCAAATGGATCAACAATGCCGTGACACAATTGGGCGCAAAGATCTTAGCCTGCAAACTGCTAAGAAAATGACGCAAAGATGAAATAACGACAGGAGTCATTGCTGTTGCATCTCAGTGCACAGAAGGCATCTCCATGAACCGGGCGCCATACCTATCAAACTTGTTCCAAGTAGACTGTAAATACGCACAGGACGCAGGTATGGAATTTCATTACTCATGGCTGATCACTCTCATAGATTTCATGGGATGGCGAGAACCAGAAAACGTCGTCTTTTTACCACACCACAACCTGGAGGAGAAAGATATCACGTCTTGAGATCCATGCCACTAGCTAAGCATAAGAGGGGGAATGGAATCGTATTTGAAGCTTACCTATGAAAGATACAGGAAGTCATCAGCCGAGGATGGAGAACAACACCAGAGGCTGTCGCACAATACAGGGGCATCGCCAGATTTTGTGCTAGGCGACAAGCCATGTGGATACAACCAAGGCAGGATCCGGATAAACAGTGGTTACATATGCACTACTGTGTCACTGAGGGAGATATTGACATGATCATCATCGAATGGCCTGATGAATGGAGGATTCCAACCATACCCAGAGAAGTACCGGGACAAACAACAAAAGGAGGGGCTGCATAGGCGGAAACACAACATCCACAAATCTCAGTACCCAGGAAATGAAGAATGGGACAAACCAAGTCGACTCAGGTAGACGATGGCTCAGAGCAGCCAGGGACCCAGAAGGGGAGGACATAAACCACTCAACCAACCATTGGAAAGCGGAAACCGGTTGAGGGAGCACAGGAAACCGCATTGAACCCCATCACACAGGAACCAGGGGGAACTAAGAGACCAATGGTACAGGACGCAGGTGCGTGCAAGAAAATGAAGGCACAACAACCACCACCATACTACACGATCACGAAGGATGATGGAGAGATGATTGCTAGAATGGTTCAAGACTGCCTTGTAGAGGATTTCAATCATGCCATGCACCACAGGGATAAATTGCAGAAGGAACTGACAAAAATGGGACAACTCCTTAAGAAATTCGGGGAAGCCCAGATCACGAGTAGTAGTAGAGGCATAGAGCCATCGACCACATAGACCACAGAAAGGGTGAAGGTAGAAGAACACGACCCAGTTCTTCCGATGCCACACGCACATTCCACGGTCTACATAAATCATAGCATGCTGTGAATGGATAAAATTGTGGGACATACAACATTGAAGGATTTGGATCATATCCAATTGGTCTTGACACAGATGCCATCAAGAGCATTATACAAACTACAGGTTAGCGTTGACCATGAGATACAATTGCGAGTACATAAAAAACTTAGTCGAGCTACAACAAGCAAGAAAGAAGCAGGAAATGCTGGAAACAGTTTGTGCACAGGCCAAATATGAAACTCGGGAGGAGAAAGAACGCAGAAATGAGCTAGAACGCAGAGTGGAAGAAATTTTTGGGAAACTTCCAACTACTGCGCAAGGAAATAAACTCCCAACCACAGAAAAGATTGACCATATTGCGTAGGCATCTGATCAGTATCAGAAGGAGATCGAGACTCTCTGTGGACAGATTAGACCGACAACTCCACCAGCAGTGAAGGATAAAAGGAAGTAGGAAGTAGCAATGCAACTGCAGGAGCTAGAAAAATAGGTCAGCATGGCAGGCAACTTGTTGGATAAAGCAATGCAACTTTGGACAAGGCTGGAAGAGGATCCACAAGTCCAACACTGGGACAAGGAGGAGGAGAGGATCAATGCAACGATCCAAGAACTCAAGCAATGATAGAAGACCATACCAATTCTATAACAGGTCAAGGGAACTCAAGAGTTGAAGAAGATACAGGCATAACTTATCACTGCGCAAACACAGCAACAAGAGCGTCAGGCTCAAATAGAACCATTGCAGGAACGAGTAGCAGAAGTACTTGTGCAGGTAGAAGAAGCCAAAAAACAGACAACACAGACTCAACTAGAATGCACAGGACTGATGAGCAAGGAATTGGCAGCTCAGACAGTCGACACCATCAAGGAGAAAAACGCGCAGGTATTGACAAAAGCAACAGAGTTGCAGGAACAGTTCCAGACGATCACCAAGGAGATCGAGGAAGCACAAAGAAATTAGGTGACTCGGGATGAGTCACATGTCAGTGTTGGGGGCTTGCTGGCACCAGACCGAAGGGGAAAGGAGAACGATCATGGGAAATAAAGCATGCATAAAACTGAAGTAAAAAATGGCAAAAGAACAACACGCGCACATGCAAGAAAGCATGCACAAAGGAAAGCGACAACTTGAGGAAGAACAACACGCGCATGGGAGAAGGACCTAACATAAGAAGGGTTAGGGTTTTTGTAATATTCTATAAAAGGATGAAGAGCCCGAAATGGATAAATATAGATACGAAAGTATCATAGAGTGTGGGTAGTTGGTAGTTAGTTTTTGTTAGTGTTATGATTTTTGTTGAGGGTTAGGCTTTGGAGTTAAGTTTTAGAGACTGTAACCACGTGGGACATGGGAGATATGTAAGGTTTCTAGCTGTATGAACCGATTTCATAAGCTGTTGAACAAAGAAGATATGAGGGAAGGTAGATCCGAGGATTAGACCACAGGTTGTAGATCCTGGTGCGATCTAGTTCGCCTCACATAGATCTTACCTAGTTTTGTGGAGAATTGTAAGTGCGTGGCGCCAAGAATGCATAACTGCCATAATAAAAGAGCCAAGAGCCAAATATTTGTGGATGTAGCCCAGGAGGGGGTGAACCACAGTAATACTTGTGTAATATGTTGAATGTATGCATGTCTCTTCTTTCTTTCAACAATTAATGGTTAAGCTTGATGAATGAGTTAGCACATTGTTATGAATATGTTTATACTCTACTGGAATTAGACTATGAAATATACGTATGCGACTTCAAGGGATAAGTAGTTTACCTTACAGCTCACGGTACCTAGCTTTAATCAATAAACCCCTATCCCCTACTCTCTCCTAGGCTGTAAACACTTGAGTCTTATAGTCACCCATTTAAAGCTATCTCGGGTGAGACTACACAATACCTTTTGGGTGCTGTGTTGCCTTCTGGATTACCAGGAGGGCCGATATTTTTAGAGGCTTTGTTGGAACCCTGAATGACAAAAACCCTGGTTCAATAACTCAGAAAACCCAAGAAGGGAAATAGTAAACTGACAGCTACATTTTACAGTTTTAGCTTATTTCCTTATTGAATAGAAAACCAGTTTTATTGTATATCTATTATTTTGTGTTAAGCACCTATTAATAATCTGTA
Source organism: Picea mariana (assembly GCA_032191745.1). Taxonomy (NCBI): domain Eukaryota; kingdom Viridiplantae; phylum Streptophyta; class Pinopsida; order Pinales; family Pinaceae; genus Picea; species Picea mariana. Next base: position 149,784 of record JASDQU010738048.1, on the reverse strand, counting down.
GTCATTTCATTCTACTCATAAAATCTAGATCACCTTCTTTGGTCCTCGACTAAATATTGAATATGCCAATGCCCTGGGGTTTTGTTGGTCAAATGTTGTTGAATCTTAGGTCTTCAATTCCCTAGTGATATGAGAGATATGCACCAACAAATGGTTATGTTGTCGAGACCCGAAGGTTTTGTATCACATGATGAAAGGAAATAATAAGGTGGAATCCATCTTGGGAGGAAAAACAAGATTGATTATCTGAGAAGGAAGACGATTTTGTGTTGATGATTACAGTTGCACGAGACATCCTCCAGGACACAGACTGAGTGAGTCGGCCTGAGAGAAATCCCATGAGTTGGTTGTGTGGTTCCTCTCTGAGACGAAGAAGGAACGTTGTGTGCCCCTGTGTGGGGTGAGGAAGCCCATGAGTTGGGTGTGCCCATGAGTTGGGTGTGTGGTTCCTCTCTCAGACAGAGATGGACCATTGTGTGCCCTATGTGGGGTGAGGAAGCCCATGAGATGGGTGTGTGGTTCCTCTCTAAGACGGAGATGGAATGTTGTGTGCCCTTGTGTGGGGAAGCCCATGAGTTGGGTGTGTCGTTCTCTTTGAGATGAAGATGAAACGTTGTGTGCTCCTAAGAAGGGAAGATGCCCATGAGATGGGTGTATCATTTGAGATGAAACAATGTGTACCCCTGTGAGGGGTGAAGGCGCCCATGTGATGGTTTTACTGTTCTCCTATGTGTAGAGAGTTGAGATGATGTGATAATCTAGATGATTCTCCTGTGAGACGTAGTGATAAAGAGATCTGCTAACTTGGACATGCCTGTGGCTGAGCACAGGTGAACATGATTCTAGTGGTTGATCAATGGTGAGTGTGATTCTCCCGTGAGATGCAGTGAGAAAGAGATCTAGTGAGTTGGACGTTCCTATGGCTGAGCATAGGTGAACGTGATCCTAGTGGATGAGAACTAGTGAGTGTGATTCTCCTGTGAGACATAGCGAGATAGAGATGTGGACATCCTTGTGGTTGAGAACATATGGATGTGCCCCTATTGGATGAGCTCTAGTGGGTGTATGAGATCCATTGCTATATTTTACGAGAGTCAAACTTACCTGTAACCCTATTTGTGATGTAAAGGGTACAGGTTGACCCCACCATAAAGTGAAAGATAATTAATGTAAAAGATAATTAATATGGTAATTATTAATTATATTCTAAGTTATTGAGGTTGGCCTTGTTGTGCCAATAGAGACTACTGTTGACAGGTTCAGACTAATATAAATAAAGGTAAATTCCCCATTGAGGAATCATATCACAAATGTGAGTTTGGAAATTTCAGAAAACACTTTTTCTTGGGAAAAGTATGCACCTCTCTTGGGTGCTAGTCTTCTAGGGTTGTGAGCACCCTTTTGTGTGCTAGGTTTATGGTGTGGGAGGTATTTCTCTTGAAGAATATAGTAAAGGATTGGCTGGGTTTTCTTCCCTTGTTGAGAAGGGTTTCCTAGGATACTTCTTGTGTACTTGTGCATGATGTTTGTTCGTGTGTTCTTGGTTGCTGCAACAAATTGTTTATGGTTTAAGTAAAATGCTAAAAATGGAATGAAATTCATGCTTAAGCCTAGATTATTTAAAAATCAACAGCTTTCACAAAGAGAGACCAAGGATTTGATAACCAACATTAAACGATGGAAACAAAGGTATTTATACACATATTTGCATGAATTTTTCTTTATTGAGTTTCCTTGTTTGTTATATGAATGGTTGAAGAGGTAGACACATATCAACACTGCCCTGGGAGCCCAAGAAACATTGGTATGGGATCAAACTACATGCAATACACTAAAATATGTGGATAATAAGTGGGCTCGAGAAATTTATTTTTGGTTCAACAGGGTAAAAGAAGGATATATGGTTGAGTGCACCATTGAATACAATGATTCTTTCAACGAGGTTGAAAGAAATTTTGTTGAAGGTCCCAGAAAGAGATTGTTGGAGGAAATTCCCCTCTGGATCAAGATATTGTTTGTAGAGAAGAGGTTGATGTGCATGGAACCTAATAGGATGGCCAAGTAGACCTGCTCATGCAGAGAAAGGGGGGAGGAGAGAGAAAATGGATCTAGTGGGAAGGATATAGAAGAAGATGAGGTGAGGTGAGAAGAGAATGGACCCAAAAGAGAAAAGGGGAGAAAGAGTCGAGAGATACGCAAGAAGAGTTGAGCTAAGGAGGAAAGTCGAACAAAGGAGAAAAAATAAGACAGTAAGGGGTGAAGGATGAGGGGTCAAACCCATAATGAAGAGAAAGGAGACTGTACCAGGAGGATGTGCAGGAGAGAATGTTGTAACAGAGAGGAGCACAAAAGGAGATAGGTCATCAAAGAGACATAGTGATAGGAGTTGTTTATCAAGTGAGGATACAAGGAGTAGTGGTAGTAGGGTTGGAGATGATGAAGTCAAATCCCCTTGGTTGTTGAGAGATGTAGTCACATCATAAGATGACGAGGCACAAAGTGGAGTGCCAATGTGGTAGAAGATGGTGATAGACCCCTCCAAGAAGGGGACAAGGATTTAGCTATTGTGAATGGACTTACATAGCTACAAGTAGGAAGCTCTTTGGGATCCCTCACTGGAGATGATGAGAGAAGAGGGAGGAACCCCCTTTTTGAACCACCCCCCTTGTGCATTTGCAACCAAGAAGAAATAACAAAAGAAAGTGTGGAGATTAAGAAGAGAAGAGACAAGTGAAGAAGAAGTTGAAGTCAACAATACTCCGCAAAGAAGAGTTTCAGTATTGGTATCAATATCCCAACAACTAGTAGTTTGTTGGGAGGACAAAGCACTAGGTGGCATATGGTGAACCAAGACACAACTTTGAGGCTACCCGTGTTCCATGGAATGGGTAAAGATGATGCAGAGTAACATTGGTTTACATGTGAAGATATATGGTATGTGAGATAATCACAGACAAAGTGTTGAAGATAACACAATTGGAGACCACCTTTAGAGACAGAACCTTGATGCGGTATATGAAATACAAGGCGACTACACCAATGGGACAGACTAGATCCCTGACTGAGATTAAGAGACATTTTCTTAGGGAGTTTCAGAAGCTTAAGTCAGAGTCACAATGAATCATTGAGATCAAAGAGATAAAGTAGTAGGTTGGAGAAACCATATAGGACTATGAACAACGTTTCAAGATATTATTAGATAGGCTAACATTTCATATCCAAGATGTCCAACACAAGGATTGGTTTATTGCAGGACTACTACCCCATATTCAAGTCCTACTCCCCTAGTAGAAGGCGACGACTCAATCAGAGGTTGTGGAGATGGTGATGCACCTAGAGGCTACACCAGGAGGTGGTGAGACATCAGTAGGGCCGACTCAGGTGCAATCTCAGCTCATGAATCTCACCATGCAGTTACGAGATACGACAAAGGATAAAGTGGTGCGTGAACATGTGAGGTGTACCAAATGTCGATCGAAGGGTCACTATAGGTATGAATGTCCTATGTTGGGGAACTACCTAGCGACGAGTGCACCAAATCCATTTCCAATTAGACCATAGACCGAGTGGTGCAATATTTGCAGATAATGGGGACATATACCTCCCCAGTGCCCAACAGTACAAAAATACCAGAATACTATGCATACTCCATTTTTTGTGTTCTGCAAGTCCATGTGGCACGATGTGAACAATTTTCGGTCACTTCGACTAATGCAGGATCACACTGTTGACTCCTTCTGGTTCTAGGAAGAATAGAAAGGTGGTGACCATGGAGGCACATAAAGGAGGATATCAAGGAGGCACGAGAGGAGGATATGGACGAGGAAGAGGACAAGGAAGAGTATATGGTGGTGGTGGAGGAAGAGAACCCACTTGTTTTAATTGCGGTGAGTTGGGCCATGTATCACAATTTTGTACCAAACCATGCACTCTTTGTGGGTTATGTTATAGTATTGAGCATGCCATTGAAGATTGTCTAGATTCATTGAAAAGTTTGGAAGAGAAGAAGGCACACTGCAACATGGTGATGTAGAGTTGTAAATAAATCAGAATCCAGAAGAAGAAGTTGTTGTGTGGGTGGTAACCTAAGGAGGAGTTCAAATGGGAAAGGGCTTAGAGCATGGTAAAAGCTCCGGTCAGAACATTGAGGGAGAGATAAAAAAGGTGGCACAGGGCCTGCCTATGTTTGACATTGTGCAACAAAAAAAATTCTTGCATGACACACAAAGGGCTCTAGAGGAAGAAAAAGTGCATGAAGAATTGTAGTGTGTGATGCAACAATCATTAGAGGAATCTAGGGTGGGGGAAGAGGTTCAACGAGCAACACAAATATTATTGGAGGAGGCCCAAGCCCTTGAAGAGTTGCACCGCACCACATAGAAATCCTTGGAGGAATGATCCAGATGGATGTCGTTGGCCTCCCACCTATTCCAATTGGCTCATTTTGGCATTTTTTTCCTAGTTTTCGGGTCCCTGACTTCCGGGGCCGTTTTGAGGCCCTAAACATCGTTTTTAGGGATCACCACAGTCATGTTGCGAATAGAGCCATAGTCTAATGGAAACATGTGTAGTCCTCAGATAGAACTTTCCAATGGGATATCATGCGCCTAAAACAAAGATTGTATGCAAAAGTTACGACCCTGGGAAGTTGATGCACTAACTTACCCAAACGAGGCCCACATGACTTTTGGCGCTTCATCTCCTAGGATTAGGTTTTTGGATGTATAGGGTTTTTGACATTTCTGTTTATTGTAAAAAGGCTTTCAGAGCCTCATTGTAATCATGTTCTTGCGAATGAGTGCAACCGTCACATCTCTTCTCAGAGATAAGCTGCCACCATTCTAGCAAGCTTGTTTTCCATTGCATTTTATAGTTTCAACTTATTTCCTTATTGAATAGAAACCAATTTTACTATATATCTGTTAGTCTGTGTTAATCATATTTTGATAATAATCTGTATTCATTTCGTTCTTCTCATAAAATCCGGATCAATGGTATCAAAGCGGTCTTCTCCTTATCGTTCTTAATGCATGTCCCCAATGCGGCTAGGGTACAAAGAATTGGGTCTTGAGCTTTTTTCTCTTATGGAAAAAATCTCTCGCATGCCCAAGAGACCTCTCATGGTGGGATAAAAGAAATATGACGAGATAGGATATCCCTTCAAAATGTTGCTCGAGGAATCCCTCACACAATAGGGGAACAAGATGATGGATAATTTTGCGCAAATCCTTCGGTGGCTACCAACAGGGGAAGCATCTTCCTCAAACGGAGGTGCCACCCCTTTCAAGGTACAAATAAAATTCAATATTCCTATATTTGAAGGTTAGATAGACACAGATGATGTAGATAAATGGTTGAATCTGCTAGAAGGGTATTTCTCTATCCATAACTTCCCGAATAGAGAAAATATTACTTTTGCGCTCCTCAAAGTCGTTCCCCATGTCAAAGATTGGTGGGAAACTTTTTGTGAGCAGAAGGAAATAGAGTAACCCTCATTATTTACATTCATGGTCACCTGGGAGTCCTTCAGGGATGCTATTAAGGAACAATACTATCCTATTGGAAGTTATGACGACCTGTACAATAAATGGACCACACTGCAGTAAGAAAGAGACCAAGTAGTGCCCTAGTTCACAAATATATTCCATACCTTGCACACCAAGATGGGTATCAAATATTCTAAGCAACATCTGGTTCTCAAGTATCATGGCAGTCTACATAGATACATCTAGGAAGAAATCGAGTTTTTAGACATCTCATCCTTGGGCATGGCCTGCTGATATGCCATCAAAATTGAGCAAAAGCTCAAACAAAAGACACAATAATTTGGGACTGGGAACCCCTCATAGAAAAAGCCAGGAAAGGGTGGTCCCAACTTGCAGAACAAAGGATGAATAAAATATGGATCGTCTCAGGAGAACCAGTCTAGGCCACAAGCAAAGAAGGACACCAGAAATATAAAGAAAGATACCGGGAAGTGGTGCAACTTCCATAAGAGCCCCTGACATAACACTGTTGATTACCACTCAAAGCAGTCGCTGGTGGATGAGGTGAAAGACTCTGAATCAGATGTGTGTTCTAAATACTAGTCAGAACCAAAAAGGGGGATACAGATCATTGACGCAGAACCCAATGCTACCGTTGCTACCACCAAGCTCCAACCTGGTGAACCAGATGAACCAGAGGAAGGCGAGCACCTTTTTCATTCATAGATGTGGGTGAAGGGTAAACCATTGGACTTCATCATTGATATAGGTAGCTAGAAGAACCTCATCTCAACAGAGGTTGTCAAGTTACTCGCCCTGCCGACAATGCCGCACCCACAACCCTACACCATCGAATGGCTCTGCTAAGGAAGCGACATCCGTGTCAACCAACAATGTCGCCTATCATATGACATCAAGGCCTTCAAAGATGAGGTATTGTGTGATGTTTCCCCTCTCAAAGTTTCTAATATTCTTTTGGGCCAACCATATTTATGGAAACGCCATGTTGTATATGAGTCTAGGCCTCGCAGTGTTATTATTACTTTGAACAAGAAATTGTACATGATACCCGAGGCAGTCCCACCTAGTGAATTATTTCCTTGATCTCTGCCAAACAATGCAGGAAGGTTATCTCTTAGAAGGGGAAGTTTTTTTTCTTCGTGATTCACTCTTAGAATGAGCGAAAGATCTCATCCACATCCAGGGTCTCCATGACCAAACTCTCCACATAGCAGAAGCAAGTAGATAAGGTCGTGGAAGAGTACTTGAATATCTTCTCCTCACCTACCGGGGTACCTTTGCACTGTCGGGTCAAGCACCCCATCAATATGATCCCCGACCAGTCTATCATCGCTCTCTGTTAGAGAATGGGGAGATCAAGCGATAGATCCAAGAACTGCTCCACAAGGGGCACATCCATCCTATATCATCACCTTTCAACAGCCCAATCGTGTTGGTACAGAAGAAAGATGGAACCTCATGACTCTGCATTAATTACCAGGCCCTGAATAAAATCACAGTAAGAAATTGGTACCTAACTCCTCGAATCGATGACCTCCTTATCATCTCATGGGGGCCAAAGACTTCAGTAAGATTGATAAGTCTAGATACCACCAGGTCCAGATAGAACAAACAGATGTATGGAAGACCGCCTTCAAATCAAAGGAAGGTATTTTTGAATGGTTGGTCATGCCCTTTGACAAATTCTCCAACCACTTTCATGAGGATGATGGATGATATCCTGTGACCATTCACCAATACTTTTGTAGTAGTGTATCTAGATGACATTCTCATTTACAACAAGACTTGGGCAGAAAACTTGCAACATATTCAACAGGTTTTGCACAGCCTGTGGTAGCATAAGCTATACACCAACTTGGAAAAATGCTCCTTTGGCATGGATAGGGTCCATTACCTGGGCTACATCATTTATCAACATGGTGTACATGTGGATCCATCCAATATCCAAGTCATCCGTGATTGGCCAGCCCCAACCACACTCACTAGGCTTCAAAGCTTCTTGGGCCTTTCCAATTTCTATCGCAGGTTCGTGTTGGGATTCTCCCATATTGCATGGGTCCTCAACCAAGTAACCAAGGGTGGTGGTAAGGAAAAATTTGTGTGGGGCCAGTCCCACAACAAGTGTTCAATGATTTGAAGCACCACTTGTGCTCAACCCTTATACTTTCACTACCATACCTACAATAACCATTTGAGAACGAGATAGATGCTTCAAACTATGTTGTGGGTGTCGTTCTCAGTCAACACGGCCACCCCATGGCCTATCATAGTGAGACACTATCAGATGTTTTCCATAGGTAACCTACTTACGACAAAGAAATGTACTCCATTGTGCAAGCCTTCCGCAAGTGGAGACATTCCATTCTTGGGAAGGAGACAATCATCCACACTGATCATAAGCCACTATAGTTCATGCAGACACAAGGAAAATTGCAGAATAACCGCCATCAAAAGTGGTCCACATACTTGAAAAAATTCCACCTCAACATCAATTATAAAAAAAGAAGCACCAACCACGTCGTTGATTTCCTTAGCAGACTGCCAATTGCGACACTCACCACAGTGTTAGACTGTTGTGGCCATGAGACCTCTGGATGGCCCCAACTCTATGAGACAGACCCAGACTTCGCCACCACCTACCAAATGTTGGGCGCAAACATAGTTGTTGCTAATTTCCATATTCAGGATGGGTTGTTGTGCAGTCTAGTCTATATCTGTGTTCCATCAAGCAAATGAGTGAAGCTAATCCAGGAATCTCACTATAGTCGGGTGGTAGGACACTTCAATGTCGAAAAGACAGTGGAAATGTTGTAGAAGAATTTCTACTGGCCGAAACTTCAATAGGAGGTCAACAAGTATATCAAGTCTTTCATTTCTTGCACTATTTCCAAACCAACCACTAAGAAATAGGGCCTATATACCCCTCTTCCTACTCTTGACAAGCCATGGGAATCCATCTCAATGGACTACATGTCGGGCCTCCCGTCCACCAAGCGGAGAAATGAATTTGTTTTTGTGGTTGTTGAATGCTTTACTAAGATGGCTATTATGGCTGCCTGCAAGAAGAGCATCACAATATAGGCCACTGCCATGATAGACACTGCTAGACACCAAGCTCACCAAATCCACGGCCTTCCACCCCCAGACAGATGGCCAAACCGAGGTCGTAAATCGAATGATCGTGCATATCCTACACCTATATAATTCCAAGCACCCTCACACATGTGATGAGAGTCTTCCCTATGTCCATCATAGCTACAACTGAGTCTTTCATAGCTCAACCGACCACAACCCCTTTTAGGTGGGGTTGGGATTCCAACCATTAGGTCCCATAGATGTTGCACTACCACTTGCAGTCAACTCAACCAACTCATCTATTGATCCAACTGAAGCTGACAAAGCCACCCGGTTCATTGAGAGGATCCAATTGAAGCTGACAAAGCCACCCGGTTCATTGAGAGGATCCAACATATCCACCAACAAGTTCAGGATATCCTACAGAAGTCTAATGACAAGTACAAGCAACGCCATGATAAACATTGGGTGCCACATAAGTTTCAGGTGGGCGACAAATTTTGGTTGCATTTGCAGAAAGAGCGCCTTACAGTACCCCATCGAAAGATTTTCCCACTCCGTTATGGGTCATAAACCATCACCAAGTTTGTGGGTGATAATGATTTTTAGCTCAACATTCCTCCTTTCCTTGGTCTGCACCCAGTGTTCAATGTGGATCTCCTTCGACCTTATTTCCCACCATTATTGGACACCTCAGAGATAACAAAACAACTGACACCAACAAATATCAACCTCGACTACATACAACGAGCATCCAATGATCATATTGTGGACAAACAGGTCAAGGGCACTCACCAACAAAGGATCCAACTTTATTGAGTTGTCAAAGCAGGGCAACTCCTGCACCAAGGCAAGTGGCTCACCCGAGGCCAAATTTAACAAAAATTTCCTCATCTAATGGGGAAACTCAATGCAATGGATACCATTTCTTCCTAAGGGGGGAGGATTGATCCAGATGGATTTTGGTGGCCTCCCATCTATTCCAAGTGGCTCATTTTGGTAGTTTTCCAATTTGGCAGTTTTTTCCTAGTTTTCGGGTCCCTGACTTCCGAGGCCATTTTGAGGCCCTAAACAACATTTTTAGAGATCCCCACAGTCATAATATAGTCACAATCACAGTTTGACGACAACCTGTGTATTCCTCGTATAGACCTTTCAAACGGGCTATCATGCACCTAAAACAGAGATCATATGCAAAAGTTACGACCATGGTCAGTTGATGTACTAACTTACCCAAACGGGGCCCACATGACTTTTGGCACTTCATCTCCTAGTGTTAGGTTTTTGGATGTCTAGGGTTTTTGACATTCCTGTTTATTGTAAAAATTCCTTCAGAGCCTCATTGTAATCATCTTCTTGTGAATGAGCGTATCCATCACATCTCTTCTCAAAGATAGGCCACCACCATTCTAGCAAGCTTGTTTTCCACTGCATCTTACAGTTTTATCTTATTTCCTTATTGAATAGAAACCAGTTTTACTGTATATCTATTAGTCTATGTTAAGAATATTTTGATAATAATCTGTGTTCATTTCGTTCTGCTCATAAAATATGGATCAAGGCAGCTCATGTGCACAAGGAGATACAATGCACGACCCAGAGGTCATTGGAAGAAGCCCTCAAATAGGAAGAGGTATGATGGGAAAAACAATATGAAATAGAGGAGTGAATGCACGAAGAGATGCAACGCATGACATGAGAAGAGACATAGTGCAACACTTGTTGTGAGGAGCAAGTAGAGGACCAAGTAAGTAACTTTTTGTGTTGTTGTTTGAAAATGCTCAGTGATCCTGATGTTGCAAAGAAGTTGACACAAATGTTGGCAAAGTACATGGGTGAAGAAGAGACAATTGTAGCTATATCTACCTCACTACCAGAAAGGGATGTGTGTCAGGTGGACATATAGAAGCACACCGAAAGATAATTCAATATGATAGTTAAACTCATAAGCTATGAGATGGAAAATGTGATTTTGGATCTAGGATCGAATATGAACATCTTGAAAAAGAAATATTCGGATTTGATGGGAAATCCAAGCTTGGTGTGGTTCCCCATTCAAATCAGGCTAGCAAATCAATACCGAATCTATCTTATCGGTCGATTGGAGCAATTCGAAGTGAATATTGAAGGGGTAAATACTAAATCATATATTGAGGGGATTGAGATCATGGATGACTCAGATCCCTACCCCACACTACTTGGCATTAACTGGGAATTTGACAACAATGCAATGTTGGATCTGAAGAAATGGAAAATGTCAATTGAAATAGATACATTATGTTTCATTGTGCCATTAGAGATGAATGAAGGAGACATGTATAATGATCTTGTGAATAAGGATGCACATAGCTCTATTATTGAAAACATCTATCTGATTATAGGGTGCAGGAAGGATTATATCAATCCTACAATAGATGAAAAGTTGAGCTAGAGAAGTGTGCACTCATATGTCACTGACTCTGAGGATGCTATGGAGAGATAGCAACAAAAGATATATGAGGTGTCAAAAAGAAGATGCACATGAATTATCATGGTGGCGCACAAGGTTGGAATAGGTCCTTATACTCTATATTGGTTTGATGGAACATACTCGGTGGACAATTCCTTATCCAAATGTAGAAAATTCCCTTCACCCATTGGATACAATCCCTCGACATAGTGATGGAAGGGATACCTGGACAATGGTGGGTGGTGCATTGAGAACATCTACGTGAATGAGAACAAATAGTAGAATTGGTCAAGGAAAGGTTCATGTCGGGGGTAAATATCTAAGAATATATGTGTTCTTGTGAAAGGTGTTGGCTAGCTAAGCAGGGTCCAAATGCACGAAAGATCCATATTTCCAAATACGCTACACCTACAAGAGGTTCCATCCATTAAGTACCTATGACTATAACCTCATCAGTGGATGGGTGACATGACGAACTTTAAACCTAACCTAGGGTTGGGTGGTCAACAAAGTCCCGTAGTCTCAACTACAAACTATCGATGACCCTCCATGGTAAGGGCTAAGAAAAATCGGATTCGAGAAAAGAAGTGTCGCGACCTGCCAGGGGTAGAGGCGACATGATGACATATCTAGCGTAGAAGTAGGGGTGCATGGTAACCATGCATGGCACCCTCGAAGGATAGGATTTAGGGCATGGGTAGAGTAGTCAATATCACAATAATAAATAGGCAACGTAGATAGCTTGACATAATAAAGAGGGATATGATAGATGGTACCAATGAAGATTTTCCATGTTTTGGACAATATTAAGAATTAATTACTGTATTAAACTCAAAATGACGGAATAATGGTCATTGAAAACCCAAAAACATAGTACAGGTGGATACAACAACAGGGGAAAGTGATATATTAGCTCATATCAAAATGATGACGACATGGGAAAGACAAACAATTATAGCAAGAAGGTACCTGTAATGAGTGACAATTGTGACGAGGCGAGTTAGTCATACAAGAATTTTAACACAACTAGGGAGTCGATATCAACAGGGGTATGCCACCCTAGGTATATTTACAACTTCATAACCATACCCCGAATCACTTTTTAATAGCCAACAATGAGAAGGGTGAAAATACGAGGGAGAAAAGACTTCAACAATAGAGTCTTCACAATTCTGCCATATTGCACCATAATCTCAGCTTGTAGTTCATATTAGGTAGGGGCGTGATATAGTTGCAGACCAGCATGGCCTCCCCCAATAAACCATCGACACGACAGAAGGTCAAATCCAGTAAGGAGAATTTGGTGCTTGAGTCCTTCATTCTATCTGGTGTAATATTTCTAGGCCCTATTTTAGGGAAAGTCTCACTACTGCAATTTATAGATCATAATATCCAAGATCCGAACTAGTTTCCTGAATTGCAGT
>JASDQU010738048.1:119246-136812 GCA_032191745.1 Picea mariana | reverse complement strand
CGTGGATGTTTCCCTCACTCTGAAGATTTTACCACGTAAACACTGTGTCTATGTGTGTTTCAGATTTGTGCATATTTACTTGTTTCTCTGTGTGATGTCTGTGGGTGTTTCAAGCCCAACAACATTGAGTTGCATTAACAGTAATGTTTTTGAAAAATGAAAAAAATTCAAAGATTGATTTTAAAAGTTAATAATATTTTTTTTGAAAAATGAAAAAAAATTAAAACATTGATTTTAAAATTTAAACGAGTGTAAATGTAAATGGAAGATAATAATCAATTTATCTAGACATAGTGATCACATAAATAAATTTACTCTTAATTCTTGTGAAATACTGAGGGTCATTGTTGTATACTGAGGGTCATTGTAATTTACTCTTAATTCTTGTGAAATATTCAGTAATCACACCAGAAAATTATACAACAAACAGAGCAGTGGAGTTAACCTAAAAAACCCAGTGAAACGGGAAACGCTTGGTTGTAAGTGTCAAACAAACGGGATCGCTACATGAGATCGCTACATTTATTCTACAGCAAACGGGAAACGCTTGGTTGTAAGTGTCAAACAAAGCATCGACTTATGAAATTACTATGCAATGATTCAATAGGAGAAACGAGCTATGGGAGCCACACAACACCTTAATATATGAGTTTATGTACAGCGACTAAACCAGGAAACAATATCCTGTAGCATGGGCAATATACATGATTGATTATCCCAACGTTGAAGTGAATAAAATTTAACACTCTTAAGCCAACAATCCAATTAATAAATTTATGAGAAAAATCTCACAACAACCCACAATTAAATACTCCATTACTAAAGCTACCAAATGACAAATCATATAAATCACACAATGACAAATCATATAAATTATGACACAATAATTTAAACAACTACATAGTAAGTAACTATACTAACTATATAATAGACAATATAAAAATAACTACAGTAAGTAAATCTACTAATTATATAATAGATAATATAAATTTTATTTAGGAGATTTAGATGTGAAAATCAATATCAAATGGTTTTGGTTAATCTTATTTTCTAAGTATTTTAACTATATAATAGAAAATATAAAAACAACTACATAGTAAGTAACTCTACTAATTATATAATAGATAATATAAATTTTATTTAGGAAATTTAGATGTGAAAATCAATATCAAATGGTTTTGGTTAACTTTATTTTCTAAGTATACTAATTATATAATATACAATATAAAAACGACTACACATTCAGTAACTCTATTACTTATATAATAGATAATATAAATCTTATTTAGAAAATTTAAATGTGGAAATCAATATCAAATGGTTTTGGTTAACCTTATTTTCTAAGCAATTGAAAAAATACAATAAACATAAACATTTTATATTATTAAATCACAACTTACATTATTATAAAAAAAAATCATATCATTTACAAATAAATTTATATGTTTTTGAGACAAAGTGATTATAATTAAATATAAATATATTGAGAGGTGCTAACTAATTTCCCTAGACTCCTACTATTATTCAGTTAGTTGAATTAGATCAGCTAAAAATAGAATATGAATAGGTGCAACTCCTTGATGAGTGTGTAATTGTTTGATTATTTTACGATCAATTTGTTTAACTATTTGATAGATGTTATATATTTATGCATGTGGAAGGAAAAACACTCTAAGAAAATGGTTGTAAGCATGTGTTTGTCTATTGTAATTCTCCCTTAAATAATAAGAATATCAATTATCATTGTCCCATAAATGTTTCTTTTTAAATGATTTTACCATGTAAATCATTGTGTTATTTGTGTAATTGACTTTTCTTTCAAATATTATGCTTTCACTACCCAACTAGTAGTATCAGAGTAGCTGAGTCGAACCAAGCAGATCTGCATGAGTTTATAAGAGCCATTGGAAGATTTAAGTGCTAGAATATCTTGATCATGTTGGAAGAGATGAATTCACTGCAGGCGGGTGATATTGTTTGGCCTATCGCTAGAGTCTTGTTGGAGGGGCGATAATTGGTCACAAACTTAAGACGTTAAATTTTTTTGGTGATCATCGCTCCACATCTTACAGGTGGCGCTATACCGCATACCAGAATATTATTGCTACCCACGAGGGCAGGAGAAATAGTTTTTTTTATCATGGCTCCATATGAGAGGGTGGTGGTGCAATACCCATGGAAACTCGTCGTATGAGTTATTTGGATTTTATGATTGCACACGGGGTATGAAAGCTACCTTTTTTTATTATTTAATGCATAATATATATGAAGGATGTATTTTAAATAAATGATTGGAATTTTGTTTTATTATGCATTAGATATTTATTTTATGGAGGATGATCTTTGTAAATAATGGTGTTCTTTAACTGTTCTATGAAATGGTTTTTTTTGTCGGAATCTCCTAACATAAATGTGTATGAAATCACTATTTTTTGTTGTTTAAAATTCATTTTTGAATGCACAAATAGATACATCAAGTTGAAAAAACCCTAGGGCACTCGGATTATATAGAAATAATCACTCAAATATGAAGATCTAGCAATTTCTTGTCAGTTTTTATGAAAATGTCCCGAGAAAATGTCATTGAAGAAGAGTCATTTCATAGAACGTTCACACTAAGAGGTGAAGCCATTTGTTTAGTAAAAAGATTTTTACACTAAATATTTGTGGTTTAGTTTTAAACCTTTTAATTAATATTTTAAATTTTGGGGTTCAACCTTGAAACTTTACCATTGTTCCTCCATATTAAAAGCTTAGTTTTCTAAAATGTGGTTTGGGTGGTTTGTGCTAATGGAAAAATTACAGAGTTTGAAGATTGAGGTGGAGAAATTCAATGGAAAAAATAACTTTGAGCTATGGAAGCTCAAGATGTGGGATTTTCTCAAACATCAAGGATTGGAAAAGGCGTTGGCATGCAAGACAAAGAAACCAACAATCATGAAAAAAAAGGATAGGGAAGATATGGATGCAAGATCCCTTAGTACCATTCATTTGTAACTAGTAGATGAAGTTTTGTTTAACATCATTGGAGAGGAGTCGACAACACCCTTATGGAGCAGATTGGGAAGCCCTTATATGAAAAAGTTCTTAACAAACAAAATCTTCTTGAAGAGGTAGCTGAAATAATTATCCAGGAGGATCTTAGAGGTCGAGGAGGATTTGGAATTCTCAAAGAGGTCAAAGGGGCTCAATAAGAGCTCAAAATTTGTCTGTCCCAAATTCTCTTGAAAATTGAATCAATGCGTAGAGATGATCGTCATATTTCCAACAGTATAAACGACAAGTCAAACAAGCCTCGTATGCAAAAATTTTAAATAGTCAAAGTTTGAGTTAAAGGGAAAAAATTCAAAGTTCAACTTAAAGGATGACATCACGAGGGTGACACACATAACCACTATAACGGTAACACGTGGCACATGATGGTACTAGTGAAATGAAATATTGTATGCTAACTCATAAGGTGATCACACAACCATATAACCAAGCGGTCTATTCATATGTTGACATGTGATAAGGATGAACCAATGAGAGACCACCATGTGGTGACTTCAAATTGGTCAATAATGGTTGGTGTTTATCAAAATTATGGAGTCGATGAAGGTCAAACCTGCGACCTCCATAAACCTTTACAAAGCCTCCCCAACCATCCCATCATCACATGAGTCTTAACCAAACTATGCATTTAATTTTATTTTAATTTGTACTAAGTTTCATATTGGGGGGAAGGGGTCGAGGTATAATCCCCCATCCCGCATGGGAGGGGATAACAAAAATTTCACCATATTATATATGGTTATAACCACCAGTAAAACAAACAACGAATGTGCCAAGGATCGTGGGGAATAGAACCCCCGGCCTCTACTATGTTTATCCAGCATTTTAACAATTAGGACAAACCAGCCCACGACGTATATATTGGGTGTGCATCCTAATGTGCATAGATTTTGAATCTTGCATGGATCTTGAGGTGGAACAAATTTCAATACATGACATGATTTTTTAGGTTGTATGGATGTCTCTATTTGTGTGCTAAGAAGAGGTTAAGTGGTTGTCTCATAAAGAATTCCATGAGGTATAATGGTAGCACCTAGGGAATTTTATACTCATTTTTCATAAGGATCATGAATTTGAGATCTTTTTTGTGATTTTAGGTCATTTGTAAAATTATTATCTCAATTTTCCATTAATGAGCATTTAATGCATTGTTTTACGTATCGAAGAGGGTGTAAGTGAGCCAATTCAAAAATTGGTCGAATTTATAGTCAAATTTTTAGGAATTTCACAAGGATTTCAATGGTGAAATTATTTTATTGTTTTGAGTTATGGAAGTAAAGAGAGACCATTAAAATGTCTCTATGCAAGAACACGTTGGCATGTAACTTGGAATTTTGAGATGGTTAAAAGAAGTTTTATGGTTTGAACGGGATAAAGAGATGAAGTGATATGATTATCCATATTGTATAATTTGGTTTCTTTTGTTTTATCTTGTGTCATCTCACTATTCATCAAAATAATAATCATCTCATGAGTTTTTGGATAAGTAACCCATCATCAGAATTCTGCAAACAACCTCGATATGATCAATAAAATATTTCAGATCAAGTTAGATAATGCATGTAAATATTTAAAAGGAATAAGAGGTGTCTAATGATTTTTGAATCATGTGGTATCAGAATGAGGTTTGACATGTGTTGCAAATTGTTGATGTGGTGAGATCTAATAGTTTAGTTGGTGAATATTTTGAGGACTCTTTTCAATAAGTCAAGATGAGTAAATTTCTCATGAAGATGAGGCTCCAAAAGAACATTAATCGACAAATCTTGAAGGATAATTATGAGATAAGAATGGAGCTGCAAGATCTTAAGGAAGAGAGGAAGAGGTTGAAAGATCGATTGTTTTGTCATGAGGAATTCCATAAGGGTATTTTTCATGAGTTAGAAAGAAAGTTGCAAGTTAGGAATCAATAATTGGCACCATCAATACCAATCCATGAATATTCACAGGCTTAGAATGATAATTTTTTAATAAAAAAGGGACTTCCTCTTTCAAAAGGCATGATCGAGAAATATAAATCATCATATTACTCTTTTCTCTGTCAAGATGGATAGAGTTTGACCTTACCTTCAAGTCCAATTAAAAGTAACACATGTAAGGCATCTCCACGTAAATATGTGTATACTATAGGAGTGTTGGGTTGTTATATTATTTGCAGTGAAAGTCTAGTCAAGGTGGATTGACTAATAGTCGAAGTCAAAGGAATCGACAGTAATACAAAGTTTGAGGTCATATGATAAGAAAATTTGAAGCCGAAGATATTGACAACAAGTCAAAGGTCGAGGTGGTCGAATGGGTAAAGTCAACTGACAAGAGATCAACAAGCGAACACGTGGTGACCGACTAAAGATTGAATGAAGGTTGAGTGGTAGTCGATTGGTAATCTGGCTTGGTATTCAATTGTAACAAAATCTCAAGATTTGCAATATTTCTATCCAATGATATGCATGGATCTGTAACCGTTTTAGGTGTCCTTTCTTTAGGTTTTTTCTACTATAAATCCTATAAAGAAGGTGTGTTGTATATTGTAAAAGTTAATCTTTAATATTTAGATGAATCGGTTTAGAGGTTAATCTTCATGCATAGGTAATATAAATGATCCATATGGATGTTTGTGGCCTCCCACCTATTCCAAATGTCTTGTTTTTGTAGTTTTCCATTTTGGCAGTTTTTTTCTAGTTTTCGAGTCCCCAACTTCCGCGGTCATTTTGAGGCCCTAAACAATTTTTTTAGGGATCACCATAGTTATACTGTAGATGAATTCAAATTCTAACTGAAAAATGTGTATTCCTTGGATAAACCTTTTCAACGTGTTATCATGAGCCTAAAACAAAAATCGTATGCAAAAGTTACGACCCCAGGAAGTTGATGTACTAACTTACCCCGATGGGGCCCACATGACTTTTGGCGCTTCATCTCCTAGGGTTAGGTTTTGGATTTCTAGGGTTTTGGAATTATCATTTTTTGTAAAAAATCTTGGAGAGCCTCATTATAACCATCTTCTTGTGAATGAGCACAGTTGTCACATCTCATCTCAGAGATAAGTCATCACCATTGTAGCAAGGTTGTTTTTCGTTGCATTTTACAGTTTCAACACATTTTCTTATTGAATAGAAACCGGTTTTACTGTATCTATGTTATTGCATCTTTGTTATTCTTGTGTTTTTGTGTTAATAATAATTATAATGTGTATTCATTTCATTATGCTCATAAAATCGAGATCAATGGTATCATAGGGGTCTCCTCCTTGTCATTCTTAATGCACTTCCCCGACAAGGTCAAGGTATAAAGAATTGAGTCTCGAGCTTGTTTCTCTTGAGGATAAAATATCTCACATGACCAAGAGTCCTCTCATATTGGGAGAAAACAAATATGATGGGATAGGATATCGTTTCAAAATGTTTCTTGAGGAACCCCTCATCCAATAGAGCAATGAAATGATGGATAGTTTTGCGCAAATCCTTCGGAAACTACCAACAGGTGACGCATCTTCCTCGAGCGGAGGCATAGCCCCATTCAAGGTACAAATAAACTTTGATATTACCATATTTGAAGGTCATATAAACATAGATGCTCTAGAAAAATTGTTAATTCTGCTAGAAGGGTATTTTTTTGTCCATAATTTTCTGAACAAAGAAAAGATTATGTTTGCACTCCTCAAAGTTGTTCCCCATGTCAAAGATTGGTGGGAGACTTTTCGTGAGAAAAAGGAAATAGAGGAACCCTCATTATTTATAGTCACGATCACATGGGAGTCCTTTAGGGATGCTATCTAGGAACAATACTACCTTGTCAGAAGTTATGATGACCTGCATACAAAATGGACTACATTGCGGCAGGAAAGAGATCAAGCAGTGGAAGAGTTCAAAAATATCTTTCATACCTTGCACACCAAGATCGGTATCAAATATTTTGAGTGACATCTGGTGCTCATGTATCGTAGTGGTATGCATATATAAATCTATGCCGAAATGGAGTTTTTTGTCATCACATCCTCGGGCGTGGCCTATCGATATGATATCAAAATCAAGCAAAAGATTAAACAAAAGACACAGAAATTTGGACTTGGGAATGCCTCGAATCAAAAGAAAGTAGAGGGAAGCCCCAAACTGCGGAAAATAGGACATATCAAAGAAGGATAGCCTCAGGACTGTAAATTTTTAATGACTAAAATCAACAAACTGAAATTCTGTCAAACACTTAGCAACTTAGAGATAACTCTCTTCATAAACTTCATAAATGAAAAAACCCACATTTTCCATAAGCAGAAATACACATTGCTAAGAAAAAATATCCAGCGAAAAAACACAGTGAACAACAACCCAATAACACTCAGAAATTTAGGCAAATTCCAAGGAAAAACCCCAATATGGGGAAACCCAATGAGAGAGAGAGAGATCTTATTATTATGCTTCAGGAAAGTACAAAACAACAACAAATCTACATTTCCAGCCAAGGAAAATACCTCACAACACCAAATCTGTCCCACAGAAATCTGCCTCATTTTCCATGCCAAAACCATACCATTGTCTAGCCTCTTTTGCCTCATTTTTCGTGCCCACAGTCAGCTATACGGACTATTTCGTATGGCCCAAAAACAGTGAACAAAAAACATAAATCCACCTTGAAATCTGTGCCTGAAATTTCTTGATTTTTGTCCCAAATCCATATAGAATGTACAAAATCATATGGACTATGCGGACTGTACAGATCCATACAGTACGACCTCCCAAAACAAAAAAATATTTCGGCCAAAAATTCACATAAATTTTTTTCTCGAGAATCGTGCCCACTTTCCTCGAAAAATGTGCCCTCTTTGCTTCTCACTTTCCTCTCTCAAGCATGCTCAGAAAATCTCTCTAAATCTCCTTCTGATGTGCTCTCAACATCCTCCCAATGTCTTCACAACATGTCTTGCAGACTACCCAATGCATTCTTTTATAATCTGAAAATGACCCTTTTCCCCCCAAAAGTGTCTTTTCACCTTCCCAACCCTAGATCCAAAGGCCAAGATTAGATCTTGCCTTTTCCAAGATCAAGGGTCATGATCCATTCCCTCCAAAATGTCCCATTTAAAATTAAAGTGAATTTCACTTTATTACATAAGTGCTTTATGAAAATAAAGTCACTTTAAAAATAGAAGGTACACATTAATAAAAAAGTCACTTTACTAAAAGAACCACTTAAAACAACTTTATAAAAACTATTACAAATTCAAGTGCTTGGTAATGAAAATATTAAGGTAACATCCGCATACAAGACAAAACATGCAGAGTACCTCCTGAGCTAAAAAATCTAATACTCCCTCTTAGCGAGGGAGGTACTTCTGGTATCACCACCAAAATCTGTCTCCATATCATCAGCTGCCATAGTTGCTCCTTCTATACTAGAAGTATCTTCTCCCTCTGAACATGAAGCCACTACTCCCACTGCACTAGAAGCCTCTGCTGCTACCTCTGTTGTACCATGAACTGAAGACATGCTCCTACGAGTATACACACTCTCCTGAATATCCAACTATGTTGAATCATACCTTCTGAGTCCCTTGAGAGTCTCGAAAGAAGACTAAGTGTTAAGTATAAACTCTCTCTCATGTGCTACCTGCCAACCCTCCGACATAGAATCTGAGCCCATAAATCCACTGGACCCCAACACAGGTCTACCCAACAACCTGTACAATCCCTCATACTTGACACCAAGGATTACTACTGTGTCAGCAGTTTCTCCCACAGCATACAAAAACACATGTCCATTGTTGAAAACAACTCCAAAACCACTCTCATCTAAAGCTGACACTGAGAGAAAATTAAGTGTCAACTCTGGAACATAAAACACCTTTCCAACCTCTAGAAGACCTCCTGACTCTAGTTGGAATCTCATCCTTCCAACCCCCTTTATTGCATGTTGTGGACTAGTTCCACAATTCACACTACAGTTTGAGTCTATCTTTGTAAGATCGAGGAAAATTGACCTTAACCCAGTCATGTGCCGAGAAGCACCACAGTCCGCAAATCAAGATTCAATGTCCTCGAACACTAGGCATCCACTGCCCATAGAACCAACCATGAGAGAGAATTCCTTCTCAAATATCAGAGTAAACTCTATAACTTTTCCTGAAGCTGACACCTCTGGTTCTGGTTTCTTCTTCTTGTTGTTCGGACATTGACTAACATAGTGGTCAGTCTTGTGGAATGCAAATCATTTCACCTTGCTCATGTCCTTCTTATTGCCCTTTTCCATAAGAGAAACATTCTTGTCGTCTGCACCGTCCAATGCCTTTTCTTGAGACCCCTCCCAGATCTCCTCCTACGTAAAATCATCCCATAATCTACTCCAGTAAGGGAGCTTCTCTCTCCCCACCACACACTTGATGAAAACCTCCCACTCCTTGGTGAAGCCTTTGAGGGCTATCTGCACCAACCCTTAGTTAGGAATGACTTCTCCCATAGCTGCCAACATGTCCTTCACCTGTGCAACCCGGGTGAGGTAGGTGGCCACGCTCTCTCCTTTGACTATCCTAGCTCCATGCAACTTGTCTCAGATATCAATTATCCAGTTCTTGTTCTTAGCCTCATACAGGACTTTCAGTGCAACCCACATTTCATTGGTTGTCTTCTTCTCAGCCAAATGTGGAATAAGGTGGTCTTTGACCTCATCCAAGATGATTCTCTGAGTCTTGGCTTCCCTCACCTCATGAACATCGAGAGCTATGGAATTTGTAGGTACATATATGACAGTGTTCTCAAACGGCCACAATTTGTTCTCCTTGAGAACACTATTGATTCTAACCTTCCACTACAGGTAGTTGGAGATCCCCTCTAATCTATCTTCAAACCTGATGTTGGAAGTCATCTTTGTCCACCTGACAAAGAACCTCTTCTGCCTTCTTCAAGAAAATACAACAACAAATCACTTGTTGTCCTAAGTGCCAAAATGTTTCCCACTAAACTTCAGAGCACAACCTCTGATACCATGTAAATTTTTAATGACTAAAATCAGCAAACTGAAATTCTATCAAACACTTAGCAACCTAGAGATAATTGTCTTCATAAACTTCATAAATGAAAAAACTCACATTTATAAATTTCCATAAGAAGAAACACACATTGCTAAGCAAAAATATGCAGTGGAAAAACACAGTGGACAACAACCCAACAACACTTAGAAATTTAGGTAAATGCCAGGGGAAAACCCCAATATGGGGAAACCCAATGATAGAGAGAGAGATCTTATTATTATGCTTCAAGAAAGTAAAAAACAACAACAAATCTACATTTCTAGCCAAGGAAAATACCTCACAACACCAAATTTGTCCCATAGAAATCTGCCTCGTTTTCCATGCCAAAATTGTACTGTTGTCTGGCCTCTTCTGCCTCATTTTTCATGCCCATAGTCATCTGTATAGATTGTTCCATACGACCCAAAAACAGTGAGCAAAAAACATAAATCCACCTCAAAATCCGTGCCCAAAATTTATCGATTTTTGTGCCAAATCTGTACAAATGTATGGTCTGTATGGAATTGTGTAGACTGTATGGATTGTACTAATCCATACAATACAACTTCCCACAGCAAAAAAATATTTCGGCCAAAAATTCACAGAATTGTTTTTCTCGGGAATCATGCCCAATTTCCTCGAAAAATGTGCCCTCTTTGCTACTCACTTTCCTCTCTCAAGTATGCTCAAAAAATATCTCTAACTCTCCTCCCAATGTGCTCTCAACATCCTCCTGATGTGTTCACAACATGTCTTGCACACTACCCAATGCATTCTTTTATAATCTAAAATGACTTTTCACCCCCAAAAGTTTCTTTTCACCTTCCCAGTCCTAGATCCAAAGGCCAAGATTAGATCTTGCCTTTTTCAAGATCAAGGGTCATGATCCATTCCCTCCAAAATGTCTCATTTAAAATTAAAGTGAATTTCACTTTATTACATAAGTTCTTCATGAAAATAAAGTCACTTTGAAAATAGAAGGTACACTTTAATAAAAAAGTCGCTTTACTAAAAGAAACAACTTTATAAAAACCATTACAAAGTCAAGTGCTTGGTAGTGCAAATATTAAGGTAACATCTGCATACAAGACAAAACATGCGGAGTACCGCCCGAGTGAAAAAATCTAACAAGGAAAACCAGTCTAGGCTACAAGCAAGGAAGGACATCAGAAAGATAAAAAAGATATTGGGAAGTGGTGTGACTTCCATAAGAGCCCATGACATAACACTATTGATTTCCACTCAAAGAAATCATTCGTAATTGAGATGAAATACTCTAAATAAGATGCGGGTTGAGACTCTGAGTCAGAACCAGAAAGAGGGATATGGATCAATGACATGGAACCCAGTGCCACCGTTACTACCACCAATGTCCAACCCGATAAACCAGATGAGCTAGAAGAAGGAGAGCACCTCTTTCATTCTCAAGAGGAACTCTAGTGCACTTTATCATTGATAGTGGTAGCCAAAAGAACCTCATATCAGAAGAGGTCTTCCAGTAGCTAGCCCTATTGACGACACCGCACCTGCAACCCTACACCATTCGATGGCTCTTCCAAGGAATCTATCTCTGTGTGAGCCAACACCGTTTCCTATCATACAACATCAAACACTTGAAAGATGAGGCATTGTCTGATGTTTCTCCTCTTGAATTTTGTAATGTTTTGGGATACCCAAAGCAGTCCCACCTAGTGCTATTTCCTTGATCTCTACCAAGCAATGTAGAAAGGTCATCTCTCAGACCGATAAGTTTGTCTTCTTCGTGATTCAATCTCATAGAAAGTGAAATATTGCGTCCACATCTAGGGCCCTCGCTATGAACCTCTCCACACAACAAAATCAAGTGGACAACTCCGTGGCAGAATACAAAGATATATTCTTGTCACTTATCAGGGTAACTCTACACTGTCGAGTCAAGCATTCCATCGATCTGATCCAAAAAGCACCGCTTCCCAATGGGCCAGTCTACCAATGCTCTCTATTAGAGAATGAGGAGAGAAAGCGATAGATCTAATAAATTATCGATAAGGGGAACATCCATCCTATCTCATTGTCTTGTGGGATCCCAATCGTGATGGTAAAGGAAAAATATGGGACCTGACAACTCTGCATTGATTACCGAGGTCTAAATAAAATCATAGTCAAGAACCAATACTTGATTCCCCAAATAGAAGATATCTTTGATCATCTCAAGGGGGACAAATACAAAAGTAATATTGATCTGAAGTCTGGCTACCACAATGTCCCCATAGAACAAACATATCTATGGAAGACCACCTTCAAGTCAAAAGAAGGTCTTTTTGAATGGATGGTCATGCCCTTTGGTTTGGAAAATGCTCCAACAAATTTCATGAGGATGATGGAAAATATCTTGTGACCTTTCACCAATAATTTTGTAGTGGTGTATCTAGATGACATCCTCATCTACAACAAGACTTGGGTGGAACACTTGTAACATATTCAACATGTTATGCACACCCTACGGTAGCACAAGCTATATGGAAACTTGGAAAAATTCTCCTTCAGCATGGATAGGGTCTAGTACCTAAGTTACATCGGGGATCAAAATGGTGTTCATGTGGATAAAACCAAGATCTAGTTCATCTATGACTCGCCAACCCCAACAACACTCACTAAGCTTCAGAGCTTCTTAGGCCTTGCCAATTTCTATCACAAGTTTGTGTTGGGATTCTCCCAAATTACATGGGATCTCATCCAAGTAACCAGGTGTGGTGGTAACAAAACTTTTGTGTGGGGCCTATCACAACATCAATAATTCGATAATTTAAAATAGTTCTTGTTCTCAAACCGAATACTTGCATTCCCGGACCTGCAACAACCCTTTGAGATCAAGACAAATGTTTCTGACTATGTTGTGAGTGTATTTCTCACTCAGCACGACCACCTCGTGGCCTATAATAGTGAGAAACTATAAAATGTTGTTCGTAATTACCCTACTTGAAAAAAATAGATGTAGTTCATTGTGCAAGCATGCCCCCAGTGGAGACATTACATTCTTGGGAAGGACACAGTCATCCACACAGATCATAAGCCGCTACATTTCATGTAGACACAAGGAAAATTGTACAATGACTACCATTAGAAGTGGTCCACATACTTGCAATAGTTCCAACTAAACATCAAGTATGAAATAGGCATTACCAACCAAGTCATTGATTTCCTTAGTCGACATCCATTCATGACACTCACCACAGTGCAAGAATCTTGCAACCATGATACCTTCAAATGTCCCAGCCTCTATGAGACAAACCCTCACTTCACCACCACATACCAAATGTTTGGAGAAAACTCAGTTTTTTCTAATTTTCATCTTCATGATGGGATATTATGTCAACTGGGCCATCTGTACATTCCATAAAGCGAGTGAGCCAAGCTGATTTAGGAATCCCACTATATTTTGGTGGCATGATAGTTCAGGGTCGAAAATATAGTGGTAGTGTTGTAGAAACATTTATACTAGCTGAAACCTCAACAGAATGTCAGTAAGTATATCAGGTCTTACATTGATTGCACTATTTACAAATCGACCACTAAGAAACAGGGCATGTACACCCCCTTCCTACTCCTGACAGGCCATGGGAATCCATCTCAATGGACTACATGTCAGGCCTTCCATCCACCAAGATGGAAAATGATCGTGTTTTTGTGGTTGTTGGTCTCTTTTCCAAGATGGTGAACTTGGCCACCTGCAAGAAGAGAATCGCATCAAAGGCCACTCCCAAGATTTTATTTGAATGAGTATGGATACATTTTGGAATCGCACAAACTATTTTCTCAGATAGGGATAGTTGGTTGCTAAGCACATTATGTTCGATCCTGTGTTCACCGGTGGACACCAATCTCACCAAATACACATCCTTCCAACCCCACATAGATGGACACATTGATATCATCAATCGAGTGATCATGGATATATTGTGCATCTAAAATTCCAAGCACCCCCGCACATGGGATGAGATTCTTCCCTCTATTCATCATAGCTACAAATGAGCCCTTCATAGCTTAACCAGTCACAACCCCTTTAAGGTCAGGTTGGGATTCCAACCATTGATTCCCATGGATGTTTCACTACCTATTTCACTCACCCTGACTGATTCATCTCCTGCTCCAATGAAGATGATAAAGAATCTCGGTTCATTGAGCAGATCCAGCACATCCACCAACAGGTTTATGATATTTTACAGAAGTCCAATGCCAAGTACAAGAAGCTCCAAGATCAACATCGAGTGCCACATAAGTTTCAGGTGGGAGACAAAGTGTGGTTTCACTTGAAGAAATAATGCATTACTCCATTATGTACCTTAAACCATCACCAAGTCTATGGGTGACAATTATTTTGAGATCAACATTCCCTCTATCCTTGGCTTGCACCCAATATTCAACATGCATCTCTTTCGTCCATATGTCCCATCATTTTTGGACACCTCATAGATAATAAAACAGTTGATACCCACAAATCTCAACCATGACTTTATGAAATAGGACACACAGGTGAGGGGAACTCTCTAGCAAAGGATCTAGCTTTATCGAGTTGTCAAATTAGGGAAACTCATGGACCAAGGAAAGTCACTCACCCAGGGCCAAATTCAGTAGAAATTTCCCCATATGATGGGAAACTCAATGCAATGGATACCATTTCTTCCTAAGGGGGGAGGATTGATCCAGATGGATGTCGGTGGCCTCCCACCTATTCCAACTGGCTTATTTTGGAAGTTTTCCAGTTTAGCAGTTTTTTTCTAGTTTTCGAGTCCCCAACTTCTGGACGTTTTGAGGCCCTAAACAACGTTTTCAGGGATATCCAGAGTCAAACCATATATGAATTCAAATGCTGACAACATGTGGATTCCTCGGATATATGTTTCCAACGGGCTATCATGCGCCTAAAACAAAGATGGTATGCACAAGCTATGACCCAGGGAAGTTGATGTGTTAACTTAGCCCAACGGGGCCCACTTGATTTTTGGGGCTTCATATCCTAGGGTTAGGTTTTTGGATGTATAGATTTGTTTCATTCCCATTTATTGTAAAAATTCATGGAGAAACTCATTGAAACCATCTTCTTGCAAATGAGTGTAGTCRTCACATCTCTTCTTAGAAATAAGATGCCACCATTTTAGCAAGCTTCTTTTCTGTTGCATTTTATAGTTTCAAGACATTTTATTATTGAATAGAAAACCATTTTTATTGTATCTCTCTTATTGTTTATATGTTATTCTTGTGTTTCTGTGTTAAGAATAATAATAATATGTATTCATTTCATTCTGCTCATAAAATCTGGATCATTGAATTAGCTACAGGGTTGTTCTTGTGTAAGCAAGAGGGTATGATCTTGATTGGGTATTAGGTGTGGACCAAGGTTAGACATGCCACCTTTTATTTTGAAGGAATAAGAAAACCAGAGAGCATAATGCTCAAGCAATTTTATTTTTTCCAGTTTGGGTTTCCAGGGTAAAATTTATGTTTACTCTGTGTTTTCCTTGTCATTTACTTTATGATTAGTTTTTTCTTCCTCTCTTCTCCTAGGTTTAGTGTGAAAGTGTTCTTCATTTCCTAACATGTGGTATCATAGATTGATTTAAAAATCTTGGATTTGAGCTAAACCCAAGGTTTAGTAAGAGTTGTAAGTCAAAAAAAATTATGTTAAAGAATGGTGACCAACTCAAGAATAGAGATTGAAAAATTCAATGGCCATAATTTTGATCTTTGGAAGGTTAAAATAAAATATCTCCTTGTATATAGAGAACAATGGACAAGAATTTGTCTAGGTACCATTCTGATAGTTATGTCGACATAAGAATGGGAGAAACTCGAGAGAAGAGAAAGGAGTACGATTCAAATTTGTCTTATAGATTTTGTATTGTTGATTGTCTTAGGTGAAAATTTCGTCAAGAAACCGTGGGACAAGTTGGGGAGCTTATACCAATTGAAATCCATAGTAAATAAGTTGTTTCTTAGAAATAAATTGTATCTACTAAGGATGAGTAAGAGAAGTTCAGTGACTAATCATTTAAATGTGTTTAATGCCACAATAAGACAATTATCTCCTATGTATATTAAAATCATCCAGGAGGAGAAATGTATTATCCTATTATGTTCTTTGTCAGACTCATGGGATAGATTAGTCATGGTTATAGGGAGTAATACAACCACATTAGTTCTAGGAGACATGGTTGCATCTATACAATCATAATAAATAATAAGGAAGAACATGGAAGGATCGACCAAATATGCATTATTGGTGAGAGGTTGACTGATAGACAGAGATAAAGACAAATTCTCTGCTAGAAAGCCCAATTCAAAGGGTAGATATAAATCCCTTTTTCATTCAACAAGGAGATGTTGGAAATGTGGTAAAGTTGGGAATTACAAAAAGGACTGCAAGTCGAAGGCATTGGAAGTTAGTAGAGGATCTGATGAGAACCAGTCAACTTAGAGAAAGATGACTCGAGATAAAGGAGGCGATGTGTACATGGTGTTAACCAATGCACACTCAAATCAAGATGTTTTGTTTATCGATTAAGGAACATCCTATCATATGACACCACATAGAGAATGGTTCTTTGAATATGAATGATATGAAGGAAGAGATATGTTATTGGGGGATGAATCTACAACAAAAATTATTGGATGAGGAAGAGTTTGAATGATACTACAAGATGGGAGGAGTAGAACCCTTCAAGGTGTACTACACATTTTGTATTTGGTAAGAATCTTGATATCTATCAGCAATATGAGTGATACAGGGGTGAACACTCTATTTTAGAAGGATATATGCAAGATGGTCAAAGGTGCAATGGTCTTTATGAAAGGATTTATGATTGGAACCCTCTCGGGCTGAGTTTATTCAAACCAACTTGACAAGACATCCTAAAGTCGATGTCTTCTATGAATTGTGTCATCCTAAAGTTGATGTCTTCTACAACTTGTTTCCTCCCCACAGGTTGAGCTCCATTATAGATTGAAAGCATGGCCATCAATTTTTGTGATACATTGAAAGGAGGATAAAACTTATCGTAGAAAAGACACACATTACAATCCAACCATAGTCCCCAACGAACTACAATTGAAAGTAAAAATAGTGGTTTCATGGATGAATCTGTGGACAAGCTATGAAAACTACCACTAACTAATTCTCTATCCTAAAGATGCCTCGATCACAATTGGTGCTCAAGCTGAAGCCAAACTAGGCAGGTATACTTACATGAAAAGAATACATCAGAATTGGAATCCTATGCACAGTTTCATAAAATACTGTAATGCCTATATAATTCTAAACATCATTAAGTTTCATAAACATTTTATTAAGTAAATTGAAAGAAAAACTTCCTAGCATAATATTGATTTTCATGACAGCAACTTCAGCAACTTAGAATTCTCAATAAATACTGAAATCATGAAAGAAAGAAATAAATACATAACTTAACCAAGTACCTGGTTATGATGCTAATTCCTGTTGCCTCTGTGTCTTGCTGCTGCCTTCCTGCTACCTGCTCC